>CM053608.1:2314825-2350658 GCA_028646535.1 Procyon lotor | reverse complement strand
TTTATAGCAGTTTCATTCAGAATTTCTAAATCTTGGAAGCAACCAAAATGTCCCTTCTTAAGTGAGTGAATAAATAGTGTAGTACATCCATATATAATAAAAAATTATCCAGTGCTTAAAAAAAAAAGACTATCAATCCGTGAAAAGACATCATGAACAGACTTTAATTCATATTACTAAGTGAAAGAAGCCAATCTTAAAAATCTACTTACTATATGATTCAACTATGTGACATTCTGGAAAAGTCAAAATTATGGAGACAGTTAAAAGATCGGTGGCTTTTAAAAGTTGTGGAGGGGAGGAGGAGGATGATAGATTTCATTACATTTTTGTCCAAATCCGTGGGATGTACAAGACCAAAAATGAACAAATGTAGATTATGGGCTTAGAATAATCACGGTGTGTCAATGTAGGTTTACTAATTGTAACAAATATACAACTGTGGCAGGGAATATTGATAAGGGGAGGGCTAGGTACTGTGTGGGGCCAGGGGTATATGGGAAATCTCTCTACCTTTCTCTCAATTTTGCTGGGAACTAAAAACTATACTAAAAAAAACCTTAAAAATCTGATTTAAGAAAATCGGTCTACGCAATTCACTCTATTAGAAGAATTGTAGGAGATTCTCAGGATGTGCAGAGAAGCTACTTGATAAAATTCAGCACCCATTCATGATTACAACACAATAAACCTTTTAGCACATTAGGAATAAAAGAAACTTTCCTCAACCTGATAAAAGATTATCTTATCTACCACCACCAGCAACAATAACAATAAACTGACCAAAAAAAAGTGCCCTACAGCAAACACCATACTTACTGGTAAAAAGGTAGAATACTTTCCCCTAGGATGAGGAACAGGACAAGGATATGCACCTGTATCACTTTTGTTCAAGTCTCATCAGAGGGCCTAGACAGTACAATAAAGGAATAAAAATAAATAAAATTCCTACAGATTGAAAAGTAAGAGTAAAACTGTTCTCATTCATAGACAGCATGATAGTGTTTGTTGTGAATCCTAAGGAATTTACCAAAAAAGCTATTAGAAATATTAAGTGATTTAGTGAGGCTGAAGGATATTAGGTGACTATATAAAAATCAGTGATATCTCTGCTATTTACAGTACCATCAAAAATATCAAATACCTAGAAATTAATGCAACAAAACATGTTACATGTAAGACTTATTGTACATGGAAAACTACCAAACATTGCTGAAACTAAGGGAGCGCTAATTAAATGAAAAGATACACTATGATCATGGGCTGGAAGTTTCAATATTATTGTGATGTAAATTCTTCCCAAACTGATCTAAAGATTCTCAATCAAAGTGCCAGCTGGCTTGTTCGCAGAAAATGATTCTAAAATAAAGCTGATTCTAAAATGTATCTGAAAATGCAAAAGATCTAGAATCGCTAAAGAAACTTTAAAAAAGAACTAAGCTGTGGGGCTCACACTACCTCATTTTAAGACTCACTGTAAAGGTACAATAATCCAGATAGGGCAGTGTTGGTATAGAGAGGGGAAGATAGATCCATAGAAAGAAAAGAATCCAAAATAAAACCTACCCATACAAGGTCAATTGATTTTCCACAAAGAGGCCAAGGTCATTCAACGAGAAGATGATCTTCTTGATAATGGAACTGAACAACTGTATGTCCATAAATCTTCATATTTTTCTCATACTTTACACACTAATTAGTCAAAATGGATCACAGACCTAAATGGGAAAGCTAAACCTACATAGCTAATAGGAGACATCAGAGGAGAAAAAGCTTTCTGAACTAGAGTCCAAATCCACAACCGTAAAAAAAAAGTCGACATTGAACATCATAGAAATTAAGAACTTGTTCCTCAAAAACAGTGTTCAGAAAACCAAAAGGCAGGGCATAGATGGGAGAAATTACTCACAAGACACATGCGTGACAAAGGATCACATGAGACATATAAGTAACTATTGTAACTCAACAGTCAGACAAATAATCCAATAAAAAATGGGCAGAAGGTTTAAATAGTTACAGAAGTACGCATGCTGTATGATCCCATTCATCTGAAATTCCAGAACAAGCCATATCAGATTGGTGGTTTTCTGGTTGCAGGGATGAGGGGGACTGATTACAGAGGGGCGTGAGGGGATTAGGGGAGGTGGAAAGGCTCTACACCCAGATTGCCCAAGTAGTTGCAACATCAGCGTACGATTTCCTCAAAAGTCATAGAACTGTCCACTGTAAAGGGGCACATTTTACTGTATGTAAATCATACTGACATAAAATTGGTTTTAAAAATACGAAAATAAAAAAGGAGAAAGTGATAGTTTCCTTTTTCTGCCAAGTCTACTAAGTACTTGCAAGGTTTATTATCTTTTTCTTATGTAGAAAGTAAAATTCATCATGTTCTGCTTTGTGGAACCATAACCTGTATTGAAATTCCCTGAAGTTTTAAAAGATAAAAGCATTGATAGTTGCTCATTGTGAAATTTTAGGCCACTTCATTCCTTTGAGCATTTTCTGCTCTGCATTTAATATTTACTTTGTTGGGTTTCTTTCCTTTTCTGTGTTGGCCCTGTATTAGGGGCTGAATTGTGCCTCTCAGATGCATATGTTGACAGTCTACTCTCAGGATCTCAGAATCTGACTGTGTTTAGAGACAGTCTTGGAAGAGGTAATTCAGTTAAAATGAGGTCACCAGGAAGGGCTCTCACCCAATGTGATTGCTGTCTCCATAAGAAGAGGAAATCTGAACACAGATGCCTACAGAGAAAAATGATGTGAAGATACATGGAGAAGACGGCCATCTCTACAAACCAAAGAGAGAGGCCTCAGAAGGAAACAACCCTGCCGACACCTTGATCTTGGATTTCTGGTCTGCAGAAATGTGAGAAAGTAAATGTCTGTTGTTTAAGTCACTCCGTCTGTGGTACTTTCTTAGAGCAGCTTTTATGAACCGTACACCCTATCCTCATAGTTAAATTCAATAAAAATAGAAACATCCCCCATTAAATAAGCAGAACTGTATTGTGTTTTCCTATTAATCTGATTCTTCAGTTTATTCCCCAAATGCCTCTGAAGGGAGAGGAATGCACACTGAGAAACACACATATTCTCAATTTCACAAATCAGTGAGCCCGGCTTTATCTAGAATTACTATTTTTAGTGTCACTTTTCATGTCACATTATGATAGTAATTTGAAATCTGTCTCTAAAATATGCAAGCCTTTTGAATGAAGGAATCTGCAATCTCTATTTAACATTCTCAGAATGTCTTTGTCTCGACTCTAGCTGACACACCTGGATCAATAACAGAACATTATTTAGTGTCCCTTCGACATTAAAGAAACAACTCTTGGCCAATCTCTAGGAGTGCTGCTCTGTCACTGACCATGGAAAGCAATGACTTCTCAGTAGACTCAGCCTACTGTGGAATGTAAAATCAGTTTCCCTGCTTCTCCCCATTGGTGAGCTTTCGTTGGAAAACAAACCATCCCAAAACTTAATGGTTTAAGCAGATAAGCATTTCTGTAGCTCACAGTTCTGGGCTGGACCCAGCTGAGTGGTTTTCCCTGCCTGGGCTAAACTCCTTGATGCGTTTCAGGTCAACTGCCAGGTGGGTTGTGAGCTGTCTGGTAGAAGTGATCCTCAGCTCGGACAGCTGGCCTTGAATTCTCGACAAGCAGCAGGGCTTGTTTACACAGAAGAATCGATTTGCAAGGAAGGAAGGGAAACGTGCAAGCCTCTTGGAATAAATCTCAAAGCTATTGCAATCCACCAAGATAAAAAGGGATCAGAAAAGAGACTGCACTTGTTGATGGGGGTAGGGGAAGGGATGCTGCAGGATCACATCACAAAGGGTATGGACACAGGAGGGTAACACATTCTGGCTATTTTTGCAATCTACTACAGATAGTATAAAATATTCATCATTGGAACTGCAAGGAGAGTCTATTATTTTTTTAATTCAAAAAAGTAATTTTCTTTCTTTTTTTTTTTTTTTTTAGAAATGAAATGATTGTTCACATTCCACAGAGTCACAAAGCTCCTTTCCCATACTTAGTTCAAAACCTGGTGTCACGACACAATGTTGCTATTCTCGTTTTTCAAATAAGCTGGTCTTTATTTCCAACTTCTTGAGTTAGCAATAGCAGCAACTAATGTTGATTTTGTGCTATGTGCCAGGCACCAATCTAAGTATTTCACATGAGCTTATTTAAAATGGTCACTGTCTGCGGGGCTGCAGGGAGGCTCTAAGGGGCCAGCTCTGTGACAACCTTCTCACCGGGAGTGGCATCCCACCTGCTGTGCCCAGCCATCCAGATCAGCTCTCTTAGATGATAACACTATAGATAACTCTCTAGGTACTTGGTCAGCCTCGCTGCCACACAAAACTGACTCTACTTAAATCGTCAGTTTCCCCTGGATGAGACACCTGAAACTCATTAAAAATTATTCCCACTCTTTCCTGGTGTTTGCTTTCTATAACTGATACAGTTAACTTTTAGCACATTGGGGAAGGGCTAGTTCAGTTGCTTATTTTTTTCTCTTCCCCCTTAATGCATGACAGACTATTATGCTCAGAAAGCAGTGAGAATAATAACACCTTAGCTACTATCTATTGATTAGTAATTCAATTTTCTATTTGAGGCAAATCACCACGGTTAGACATGTAGGGTAGCAGGAATAATTACCAGCAGACCTACAGATTGGCAGCTCATAAAAGGTGACTCTGATTTACACACTAGGGTGTTCCATTCAAACTCCCCGGTGAAGACCGCAGAGCCGTAGACAGCATGTGGCCCTTATTTACCCATAGGTCATTCAAGGAGCCAATGGCGGGGGCGGTGTTGATGGAGACCTGATAAACCAAGAAAAGTAAACAACCATAATACTGGCTGCACTTTCTTTATGTGCCAAAATGACAACGCAATGGGCTTCCTTCCAATTTCTGACTCTTCTGCACCTATTTAAAACATCTAGTAGTCCAAGGGAGGCAGCAGAGTGAGATCAACTCAAACATGGAATGACTACTTACCAACCATCACACTGTGCTTTGCCTACAGAATTACTGAGATGATGCTAGTTATTTGGATAGAGCTTGGGAACAGAGGCTCTCGTCTCAGCAGTGCTAAAAGGCTTTTACTCAATTGTTAACAACAATTTATGTTTGAATAACACTTGTTAGCATACAAGAACCTCATGTTTATTACCCACTTTTATCCTCACAACAACCACATAGGATTGATAGTTATCATCTCCCATTTTAGCTGTAAGAAAACTAAAGTTGGGTGGGCTATGTGGCTTTCTGGCACACCAGGATCCATGTAGCAAGGTGTGCCGTAGCCAGCACACAGAAAGTGGATTCATTCTGTTGGCATTCCACTTGGGGATTTGCCACTTACAAGCTGTACCTCAATTTCTTCATATATAAAATGGGGAGAATCATAGTCTCTTTCTCCCAAGGCTGTTCTGAGGATTCAATGTATTATCTGATCCAAAGCACTTAGAACATATAGCATAATTCATTTGATAAAAGTGTTAGCTAGTCTAACAATCGTCTATTCTTTCATCTACCGTGGTAACTTTGTGTTCTTTCCTGAATCAGGCCCTGCAAAATTTTTTGAAAGCACATTTTCTCCAGACAGTAGTTAATGGTGATCATCCATTACAAGTTCTTGATGATCCCTCAAAGGAAAATGACTAAAAACAGGAGCTAGTAAACTGGGAACACTGAGTTATCTTTTGTTTGATCCACAAATATTAAAGAAAATAATTGTCAACATCTAAACATTCAAAGAACTCACACAAAACATACATCTGTCTCACTTTGTATGAAAATGGTGAGAGCTAGCAACACAAAGCCACATCTGCTTGCATTCGATTGTATTTTCCCATTCCCCAGTCTCTCTCAAAAATATGGTTTTCCACTCTGGTCTCCCGCCATTTTGTCACTTCTGGCTCACTTCATCCATGTTGTCTGCTTGGCCCCTGTGGCAGTTTGAATTTGTAAATTTTTCTCTAGAAAACAGAATATTTAGGAACATTTTGCTGATGAAAATTTAGGGAAGGGAGCAAATACAAAGCCCAGATCATGGTCTTCAGCAAAAATCAAGGGCATTTTTTTTTTTAAGAGTTTATTTATTTGACAGAGAGAGTGAAAAAGCACAAGCAGGGGGCAGCAGAGATTTGGGGGGGCTCAATCCCAGGACCTGAGCTGAAGGCAGACATTTAACTGACTGAGCCACCCAGGTGCCCCTCAGATTTTAGACTTCTAAGCAATTCTTTGCTTGGTTTCTATAGAACCAAATTTGTTTTTAAATTTCTGACCTAATTTCATTGCTTCTCATCAGTGTTTCCTCTTGCAAATGTGATGACAGAAAACAATGTTTTAGAAATATAATCATAAGTAAAATTGCAACTACTTTTGGTCCCCTGAGGTGTCCTTCCCAGGCATTCCTACCCTGTTACCAGTGACTTCTGTTATTAGCTTCTACACCAGTGGTCCATATGGTAAAGAACTTGAAACTTTCTTGTTGTTCCGGCTCATGATCGCATATGACAAAGCATGTCCCTACTTCGTAAATATAAACCTCATAAAAACTCCAGCCAGTTACTACTTGTATCACTACTGTTTTTGGTTTTGTTCTTGTTCCAAATAAGGCTTTTTAAAAGAAATATCTGACAGGTAATTGGCATGATGACAAACGATATATACAAGTAGAAATGATTTCAAAAGAGGCCTGTGGTTTTTGTTTTAGTTAAGTTTTTAATGTTACTTAAGTAGAAATTTGGGAATCACCTTCTAAATGCCTTGCAAGTGAGTCTACTATGGGAGAGGAACTCACTTACCTGTAATCGTATGGGGAAATCTTTGCATTTAATTCTTAACTCAGGAGAACTTCCTAGGATCCCAACTTCCTGATAATGACATGCACACATGGGTATATCACCTTCACCTACACTTGACTTTTTCAGAATTAAATAGCTCGTGTACTCATCCCTAAAGTATTCTGGCATCTGTGTATTATAGAAGCGGTCAACCACGCTCCTAGTCACCAAGGGTCATCCTACAGTTTCAGTCTCTAAAATCTATGTTCTATTTATGCCCAATATTCCAGATCCTAGTTCAGAATCTCTTCTCTCTGGCACGAAATGTGATATACACGCCTATCTTTCTGCTTCAAACGTCTTTGCTCTTCAATCCATCAAGCTTATCTGCCTGAGATGCCATTTTGAAATGCAGACAATAATCGCTCTGTAGAAACCCTTCAGTGGTTTCTTGTTACCTATGACATAAAACCAAATTTTAGAATGACAGTCAAAGGTTCTTAGATCTGGTCCTATTTTTTTTGCCCAGCTTCATGTTTTATTTCTTTCATTTTTTCATCATTTAATAAACCTTAACTAGATCTGTTATGGTGGTCATTTGGCCATGTATACAGATATTGAATCATTATAAGGTAGACCTGAAACTAATACAATGTCAATTATGTGTTATATGCCAATTATGTCTCAGTTAAAAAAAATGTTTCCTGACCATGCACTACATGTCAGGCACTGATCTAGACAGCTGGGGTAAATTAGTGAACAAAATAGATAAAAATTTCCTGTCTTCATGGAGTTTATAGGTAGCAAACTATGGCTATGTACTACTTGTTTTGCAAATAAAGTCTTAGAGGATTGTGGCCACATCCAGTACTTTCGTGTTGCCTGGGCTGTTTTGTCACTGCAGTTGCACTGTAGTGCAGAGTGGAGTAGTTATTGGAGACCACTGGTCTTGCAGGGACGGAAACGAGGAAACAGGCAAATTTTGCAGACTCTGGTCTCAGTGCGTTTGGACAGCCTCAGGGACTGTGCCACCTTATCTCTGGGTTCAAATTTCCTCACCCCAGAATCCCCATTTTCTTCTCCCTATATTAATATCCTTCAGGACCCACTTCAAACTTTCTCTCCATTATAATAAGCCATTCTTGGTCTTGTCAACTCAAAATCACCCTCTTCTTCTTTGTTCTGATACCACACTGTTCTTCCATCTCTTTGTCTTTTTTTTTTTTTTAAATCTTATGATATCAGAAATTATTCACCTGTCTGCTTCCCTTCTTGATATAAGGTTTGGGGATTACAGGCCATATCTTATTCATTTCCTGCAAAGCTGTCCGTATCTTGGCACTGATCGTTGGATTTTCTAACCCGACGGAGTGATCAGAGGGACCCCTCTGCTCCCCTCACTGGTGCAAAAGCACTTTAGACTATTTAGAATATTTTTAGATTTATTTTTAGTATTTTCTAATCCGTCAGCTCAGCAATGAGCCCCTTTATCCCTTCATGCCTTATGTGATCATTATATGAAAGCCAACCAGACCTCTGATTCCTTCCTTCCTTCCTCCCTTCCTCTCTTTCCCTTTCTTTCTTTCTTTCTTTCTTTCTTTCTTTCTTTCTTTCTTTCTTTCTTTCTTTCTTTCTTTCTTTCTTTCTTTCTTTCTTTCTTTCTTTCCTTCTTTCTTTTTTCTTTCTTTCTTTCTTTTTTCTTTCTTTCTTTCTTTCTTAAAAGATTTTATTTATTTGACAGAGAGAAACACAGCGAGAGAGGAAACACAAGCAGAGGGAGTGGGAGAGGGAGAAGCAGGCTTCCTGCTGAGCCGAGGGCCCGATGCGGGGCTCGATCTCAGGACCCTGGGATCATGACCTGGGCCAAAGGCAGACGCTCAACGACTGAGCCACCCAGGCGCCCCAGATCTCTGATCCCTGAAGATGGACATACTGGTCACAGCACTTTTCTGTCTCTAAGAAAGGTAAGTTTTCCTTTCACAAAAGAAGAAGGCCTCACTTGCTTTCGGGACTCTGTAAGCTCAGAAAAACGTCCCTGGAAATACAATTTGTAGGGTTTACAGAAAGCAAAGCAAACCCCAAAGGTGTCCTCTTGTTTTTCCCTTCCCAGAAAAATAAAGGAAATTTTCAGGCTGTTAACTCAGCTCTGCAAACGGCTTTCAAATAACATTTGACTCACAGAGGCCCTGTGAGCAATCTAAGCGTGAGTTGGCTCTGCTAATGCCGAGGGCTCTCCCCCTCGTCCCGTCTAGCTGCGCCACCTCTGTCAGCGGCTTCCCAAAGGCCGGGGTGGTGAAAGAGCAGACCCCCCCTGCAACAGGTGCACTTTGGAGCTCCCACGGAGCCATGGTCGGCGGCCACCTTCAGACGCACTGCAGCAGGCTTTCTCCGGGCTTTCTGGGAAGCTTGTGAGTTTCTCACAAGCAATTACACTGGCTCTTCAGTGCTCCAAACTGCCTCTTAAACCAGCTGTAACAACCAAACCAAGAGCTATCGTCTGATAATTCCCATGAAAATGAATCAAGCAAGTAACACAATCAAGAGGCTAAACGGTATGTTTAGTAGAGTTTCCAAATTGGTATCTTCTAGATGGGGAACACAGTGACATGGGTTGATTCCCACATGCAACAATAACATGTTTAAAATGTTTTCTGAGCTGGGAATCTTTTGTACATAGACATACCATGTGCGTATAAAAGAGAAGCCACTCATGTTCTCATAGAATTTTGACTTCTAACCTCTAAAATTTAACAGCTTTTACTGCAAATATGACAGGAAAAAAATAAAATATTTTTTATTTTATTTTTAAAAAACAAAATATTGTTTAATTATTGCCTAGCTATATTTGGACTTCTATCCAGTTTAGGGCCTCACTGACAGCTTGAATATGACACACAATCTCACCTGCAATTGTAATGAAGGCCAACTGTTTTTGCTAATATTATGTTTCTTTCATGTTTCTTTCCTAACGTAACTAAATTTCTTATGGTACGGTAATATTATTGTTTTTTTTTTTTTCATTTTTATGTCCTAACTTAACTGAATCTTTGTGTAGGATGCCTTTTTTTTTTCTATATTGGCCTTATTATGGGTGGAATTGTGTCCCCCCTCCCCTTTAAAAAATATGTTGAAACCCTAACCCTTACTATCTTGGAATATGCCCGTATTTGGAAATAAGTTTGTCACAGATGTAATTAGTTGAGCTGAGGTCATACAAGAGTAGTGTGGCCTTTATTTCAACATGATCGGTGTCCTTATTAAAAGAAGGCTATATGAAGAGACAAAGGCATAGGGAAAGGCCATGTGAAGACAGAAGATTGGAGCAATGTGTTACGGGCCAAGGAATGTCAAAGATCACCAGCAAACCGCCAGAAACTGGAAGAGGTAGAGACGGCTTCCCTTAACAGGTGTCAGAGGGAGCGTGGCTCTACTAACACCCTGATTTCAGACTTCTGGTCTTCAGAACTTCTGGAAAATAAATGCGTGTTATTTTAATCCACCTTGTTTGTGGAGCTTTGTTCTGAAGTCCTAGGAAACTAATACAGTTCGCTGGGCACGGCAGTGCTGTTCTGCTCAGTCCTGTCTTTCCATTGACTTCCATTCCACTCTGTGCTGTACCCCAACCCAACACTACTACAGTCAGCACACTCGACTACCCTCTGACTTCCAAATGGGTTTGGCTGAAGGGGAACTCAGATAGGAGATTAGAGAGGGAATAGATTGAGGTCAGAGTGTTTGTTAACCAAATTCCCTCCCTGTGATGATGTTTGGTCTTGTTTTGTCTCTTGACTCAGAACCATGAATGCTTCCATCCAAAGATGGTCCGTAACTGGCACTATTCTAGAGGCACGGGAGAGAAATTCATTCATTACAGTTGATGAATGACAGAACAGGAAAGGCGTAATTTTCTCAGTGCTTACATTCTCCTCAAAGCAGGCTTCTTGGTACTTGTGTCGTATTTTGCAGTGACTGCCCCACCCCCAGGTTTAGGGGTATGCTGTTCCATACTCCTACACTAACCATTGAGATTCTCCTGCACCCCACTTACATTCTTGCAAATAGACTCATCAGTAAATCTTTCTTAAGTTATACTAACTTGAGCTAAGATAGCTCTATTTGCTGTTGAGAGCCTTACTCTCACATTATCTGTGTATCAGACACATGATTAAAGCATGTCCACTGTCTTCAGTTTCCTCTTGTGGAATTTCTCTCTTTTCTATAGCCATCTGTCAACTCTGGCAACTCTTATTTGAGAAGGAGATTTCATGCCAACTTTCACTGAAGTCTAGTCTGGGAAGGGATCTGAACAAAGTGAGAGATAGAAGCTCACTGATGAGCAGCACTAATGAGGGAGGTGCTACTAATTGCAAAAACTATAGATATAGGAAGAGCAAGGGCCATATCAGGAGCTGATGGACAAGTCCTACTGAAGGAAGTGCAGATGCTCAATCCTATTGAACAGATGATGGCATTGAGGTATTGGCCAATTACATAAGGATAAGAAGGAGCAGAGTCTACACTGGCTGAGAAAGCCAGGAAAAGAGTTATCAGACAAGGAGATGTAAGCCCTCCATTCTGTGTCCATATCATGTGTATATGACTTGTTTTTCTCCCTGAATTTCTAAGGGAAAAATAGAAGCAATTTCTGACACTTTGTGTTAAGATTAGTCCAATCCTCATTCCCCTTAGGAAGTATTCCTTATACTCCTCTATCACATTGAGAATTAACCTTGTTTCCATAATATAATATATATTATAATATAATGTAATATAAGCCATAATATAATATAAGCCATCTTATCTATTGTGAGTTAGTAACAATTATATTATCACATTATGATAGATTTGCTTAGAGTGGTTTCTGGGAGTTAACACAAGTACATTCTAAAACCAACATCCTGAGCAAAGATATTGGAATCAAAGTGAACTGAAGAAGTTTTCTGATGTCCATGTTTAGCTCATTAAATCTAAGTGTGCTTCATTCAATGCATTTCATCAAAATATGGCTGGTATCATCTTTACTCATCTCTCTCTCATTTCTTACATTGGATACTGCTTCCTTCTGGAATGCTCTACTTTCCATGTATCTTCATGTCTCACTCCTTTCCCCCTTCCAAGACTTCACTCAAATGTCATTTTCTCAATTAGGCCTACCCACATGATACCTATTTAAAATCCCAAGGCTCTTCTTTCTCTAAGCCTAGGCACTTAGGCTTATCCCCTTAATCTAAACTATTACAATTTTCCTCTCAATGAGAGAACTTATTATTTAATGTCGTGTCTATTACCTCTATTAATTTGTGCATATCTTTCTCCACTAGAATGCAAACATCATAAGGACAAAGATCTTGATTATTTTGTTCACTGGTGTGTTTTAAATGCCCCAAATAGTACCTGGCACATAGTATATGCTCAGTAATATTTTTGAATAAATAAATAGAATATGACAGACTTGCTCATTGCAACTCTACCTTCCCTCAAGGCCCAGCACGTGGAGGAGTTGACCTCTCTCTAGAGCTGGGTCAACCCCGTGGACAAGCAGAGACATACCTTCTAAAGGAAACCAAGAGAATGGTTCTGGACATACAACTATGGAAGTGGTCTCATCTATGAACCATTGTAAAGTTTTTTTTTTCCTTTTATTGTCATTCTCTTAAATATCGCATGACATTTCAGTCAAGTCTAATTGAAAGTTCAAAGCTGGTCTTGGATGGACTAGAACAAATTAAGAGAAGGTTATTTCCATGCTAAGGATGAAGTGATAAAGAAGGAGAATCTTTTTGCCTTCCTGTCTCCCTCTTAATAAAGAGAACCATGGTCCCAGCAGTTTGGTAGATGCGCAAATACTGCCCAGGGGGAGCAAGGATGCATTATTGGGGACCAGGGAGTCACAGGGACTGCAGCATGAGCAAATGAGGGAACATTGGTGAGAAAGGAGATGATAGATAACAGAGGGGGCTAAAAGTTCCACTAACCTTGCAAGTTCGGCTCAAAGCCACTAAAATTTGCATCCCCAAATAAATGTTATCTTACCTATTCTTCCAAATTGCTAAAGCCCATTCTGGTTGCAGATTTATTTACATATATATAATTTATTTTATACCTAGACTGTGATACTTTAGAATTCAAAGAAACTTTAGAATTCAAAGACCATGCTTTACTTATCACCTTAGCTTAACACTAAGCACTGAATACAGTATATTGCTATGCGAGACCATCTGAATTTGAACTCAATTTAAATTAGTAGACATCCTAAAGATATTTTGAAGCCAAATATTTTGAATTCAACTAAAGAGTCAGTTAAGTGAATATGCCAATTGCTTTCTCACAAAATTAATTCAAACAGTAATGGATAGGTACTTAATATTTATGAGTAAAAAAACCTTAACCAATTTAGAGGGCATGATTTTTAGAAAGTTTTTCATAAGAAACAATAGGAGAAAAAGAATTCTTAGTATTTTAAAGATTTTTATTTATTTATTTGACAGAGAGAGAGAGAGAGAGAGAGACAGCGAGAGAGAGAGAGAGGGAACACAAGCAAGGTGAGTGGGAAAGGGAGAAGCAGGCTTCCCACTGAGCAGGGAGCCCGATGTGGGGCTGGAGCCCGATGTGGGGCTCGATCCCAGGACCCTGGGATCATGACCCGAGCCTAAGGCAGATGCTTAATGACTGAGCCACCCAGGGACCCCGAATTCTTAGTATTTTAACAACAAATGTTGTTATATGTGACATTATGACTATCCTTTTAAATTAAAAGTAAAATATCAACCCAAGCTTGATCACAAGTGATTGCTTGCTAATGGATCAAAATGACTTGTGATAAATTACTATAATTGAAATAAGGAATTATCAAAATTACAATGTACGATATAATATATCTGTGGAAGTTATTCTAAGCTTGAGGAAACAAGTTAATAAGACTCTCAGTTGATATTGAGGTAAAAAAAAATCTTGGAACCTCTGAAAAAGAGCACTAAAAATTCAAAGAACTAATAACATTCAGAACTTCTAAAGAAAAGAGTCACAAGAACAGAAAGTCGAAATGTAAAAACATATGAATACTTCAGAAATAGAAGCATTAGCAAATGTTAATAAGGTAAAGGAAAAGTGAAGTGAGTAAGGACTTACTGTTTGTAGAATGTGTGTTTGATACCAGATACTGTAAAAATTATTTTACGTGTACTCTTTCTTCATAAGTTAGATCATGTGATCTCTACTCTACTCAGGAAGGAGGCAGAAGGATATATATATATATATATATATATATATAGAGAGAGAGAGAGAGAGAGAGAGAGAGAGAGAGAAAGAGAATGCTAGGGAAAGAAAGAAGAGGTTAAAAGTCTAGAAAAGTATGACCAGCATTTCTGTCATGTTATTGAAATTGTTACTAACTTTATCTTTGACCTTGTTTTACACATGGTCTTTGGGACAGTGGACATGCAGGTAAGCAGAGGAGATATGCCACCTGGCATATGTGTGGGCTGAGTGGCTGACCTTGTCACCTAGCCAGCATATAAACACAAACATGGGACAATCTGATGCATGACAAGTATGTGGGTAGTGGGCAATGGGAAGGGTCTGGGCCCAGATTGTCAGAGGTGACAGTGGCAACAGATGTATCAGGTGCAACAATAACAGTCATAGTCTCAGGAGAGAGAGGAGGAGCTCCACCCAAGGACAATCGGGGACCCTTGGTGGGATACAGTCTTGCCATTCATCACTGGAGTCAATCCCTGGGGCACATATATTAATTATCTGGTGCCAAGGAAGGAACTGCCAGTACTTGGACAGTGTACTTTGATAGTAAACTTTTAAAAATAAAAGTGTACTCATGAAGCTATGTCAGTAAGAATTGTGGAATAAAGATCTCCTAATATTCTCTCCTCCGTTAAAGCAAAGAGAAAATTTGAAAAAGAGTAATCAGAATTAGCTTTTCAGAAAGCTAGACATTAACCAAAGGCTTGTAGAAACCTGGAGAGCATTAGTCCAAGAAAAAAAGCTGAATTTTGGTAAGAACAATTAGTTTCATGGCATTTTTAAGGTGCCTTAGTCCCATTTCCATCTCTCCACTTCCATGATAATTTTAAAAAACAGTAATCCACATTTGTGGTGAAAATAATGGACTGACAACCACCAGAAGGAGTGGAATGAAGCTCATTAAAACTTTATTCCCAGGAAATTGTCATTATGTGATCTATCCCTGAAGACTCTACTTGTAAGATAATCTGTCTTTGACTTGACTCATAGCTCCCCTTCAATGATGGAATCTCTGTCACTTATCTCTGGAGACAAATGTCAGAAAATGAAACAAAGTAACAGGTTGTTAATTACCTTCATAGGTGCTTGAGGTGGAGAATAGTTGTGGAAAACAAATGAACCAAAAAAGCTTTACAGGAAAAGTTAGTAAGTGAGATGCCCACAGGGACTTTGACGTGCTCTGAAATAATCCTGGGAATCCAGAAGGCCACATGCATACCCAGGGTTGTGCTCAGGTAAAGAGCAGTGCACATGTTAAGGAAAGTCCTGAGATGGTTCCAAGATGCCACATCTGGTTGATCTTCAGATTGTATAAGTAGGATGTAAAAGCTAAGGCACGGGTATAAAATTCCAGTCTAAGCATTGAAGACATGTCCCACATCCACACAGTCCCACTTGATAAATAACAGGAGACTTACTGGTTACAAGCATTGAAGGAAATCTCTGTCCTACCATTCATCAGTTGACCATTAAACAATCTGAGCAGAGACTTCAGTGATCACACATGACAAAGAATACAGGCTTAGAGACCTCATTGATAAAGTCATAAAATAAGAAGACAATAACGATTAGAACAAAGAGCCAAACCAAAAATCTCTCAGGACATGTGGACTTTGATTTCCAAAGTTGTCACATTAGGTCGTTTAAAATATTCAGTTTTCAATGAGGCATGAAAAGAAACAGGAAAGTATGGACCATCACATATAAAAGAGGAAATAATCAATAGAGACTATCTTTGAGGAAGCCTATATGTTAGACAAAGATTTTTGTCAGTTACTTTATTTTTTTAAACATTTTATTTATGTATGTATGTATGTATGTTTGTATTTATTTATTTATTTACTTATTTATTTGAGAGAGAGAGTATAAGAGAGAGAACAGCAGGGGAAAAGGGTAGAGGTAGAGGGAGAAGCAAACTCCCCACTGAGCAGGGAGCCTGATGTGGGACTCAATCCCAGGACCCTGAGATCATGACCTGAGCTGAAGGCAGAGGCTTAACCAACTGAGCCACCCAGGTGCTCTGTCGCTACTTTAAATATGCTCAAGACACTAATGGAAACCAAGTCTAAACAACTAAAGGAAAGTATGAGAATGATGTTGCACAATAGAGGATGTAAATAAAGACATGGGAAATATTTTAAAAGAGATCTGAATGGAGATTCTAGAGGTGAAAACTATAATAATTGAGATGCAAGACCCCCTAGAAAAGCATCACAGTAGACTGTATTAGGCAGATGAATCAACAAGCTTCATGATAACTCAACTGAGATTATACAGTCTGAGAAACAGAAAGAAAAAGAATGAAAAAAAAAATGAACAAGACCCAGGGAGCTGTGGGACACAATCACATGCACCAGCATATGGCATAATGAGAGTCTCAGAAAGAAAGGAAAGAGAAAAGGGGTCAAAAAAATTTGAGAGACAATGGCAAAAACATCCCAAATTTGATTAAAAAAATATTAATCTACATGTCCAAGAAGTTAAGTAAACTCCAAGTAGAATCAACTCAAAAAGTTCTACATCTAGACATTTCACAATTGAACTTTGGAAAGCAAAAACGGAGAATCTTGAAAGCAGTGAGAAGTGACTCACCACCTACTAGGGATGACCGCTAAGTAACAACTGATAACCCATCACCAACCAAGGAGGCCAGAAGACTTTGGGATGACATATTTAAAAAACACAAAGAAAAAAATGTGAAATAAGAGTTCCATGTTCACCACAATTATAATTGAAAAATGGAGAAGTGATTGACATTTTCTGATAAATAAGAACAGAATGCATAGCTAGGAGATATTTCTGAGGAGACACAAAGGGGAATACTTCAGTCAGAAATAAAAGGACACCAGAAAGTAAAGCAAATCCACATGAAGAAACAAAGAACACCAGCAAAGTTTACTACATAAATAAATATAAATACAGGAAAAATATATTTTGTGCTCGTAACATATTTACTTTTCTCTGATTTGTTTATACTACATAGAGCAATAATTCCAAATCTGTGTTGATGGCAGTTTGATCTAAAAAGATGTAATTTATACGACAATAACCACACAAAGGAGCATGGAAGGAATAGTGTTATATATGAGCATAAATTTTATATACTATTGGAATTAAAGCTGGCATTAATCTCAACTCAGTTGTCTTAAGGTAAGAAAGTAATTGTAATCCCCAGGAAAACTACTAACGGAATAACCTCAGAAGTAAATGGTGAAAGAAATAAGGAATTTAAAATGGTATAATATAAAATACATGTGAACAGAAATGATGCAATAATGAAAGGAAATAGAAAAAAAAGAAATGATGTATAGAAAACAAATAGCAAAATAGCTGATATAAAGTCTACTTTATCAGTAATTATATTAAATGCAAATCAATTAATGGATTAAATACTTCAATGAAAGATAAATATTGAGGGAATGTACAAAACAACCAAAAAACAAAGCATGATTCAGCTATGCTATCTAGTAAGTATGCTTTAGGATCTAAGAAAACATCATCAGGATGGTTATATAATTACAGAAAACAGTAAATGTTAACAAGGATATGGATAAATGGAACCCTTCTAAATTGCTGGTGGGAATGTAAAATAGTGCAGCCTCCTTGGAAAACAGTTTGGAAGTTCCTCTAAAGTTAAATATAGAGTTACTAAAAAAGCAGAATCAGACCTATAGCTACAGAGAACAAGTTTATGGTTGCTGGAAAGGAGGGGTGGGAGAAAGGGCAAAATGAGCAAAGGGGAGTGGGAAATAAGAGGCTTCCAGTTATGGATAAGTCACAGGAATAAAAGATACACCGTAGGGAATATAGTCAATGGTATTGTAATAGCATTGCATGGTCACAGATGGTAGCGACACTTGCAATGAACAAAGCATAACATACAGAGTTGTTGAATTAATCACTATGTTGTACCCCTGTAACTAACATAGCAACATGTGTCAACTATACTCAAATTATATATATATATATATATATATATATATATATATATATTCTCTTTCTCAATATCTATCTATGTACCATCTATCTATCTATCTACTTATCTATCATGTATCTACACACACATTACAGTCATACACACACACACATGCAAGATGATATATTACCTATATAACTCCACTCCTAGGTGTAGATGCAAAAGGACAGCAAACATAGTCACACCAAAACTTGCACATGAATACTTACAGCTGTATTATTCTTAGTAGCCAAACAGTGGAAGCCTTCCTAGCGTCCATTAGTTTGTGAGTGGATTAACAAAATGTGATACATCTAAACAATGGGATATCATGGGTCATAAAGACAATGAAATACTGGTACCTGCCACAACATGGATGGACCTTGAAAACATTATGCTAAGCGAATAGAGCCAGACACCAAAGTCCTTATATTACAAGATCCCATTTACATAAATGTCCAGAAGAGGCAAATCCACAGAGACAGAGTGCGGGTTTGTAGTACCCAGGAACTATGGGGTGAACAGCAGGTGAAGAGAAGCTGGTGAGAATGAATGCAGTGGGGTGATGGCATGTTCTGGAATTCCACAGTCGTGAGGGTGGCAGAGCCTTCCAGGCAAAAACCACTGAGTTGTACACTTTGAAAGGATGAATTTATGGTCTATGAATTTTATATCAATAAAAAAAGGAAAAAATGTATCAACGGACATTTCAGTAAAGTACATCAAGAATGTACTAGAATTCAAGGATTTAGAGTCTTGATTTCAACAATTGGTACAACCTTGGAATGTACATATTCACCAGCTTAGAAACATAAATGTTGTTGCGCTAGATGGAAAATAATTCTTTCAGATGAAGCTTTGGATGAACCATTTATTAATAAGGAAGATAACCAAAATTGACATTTTTTGCAATTGAAGATATAGCAATAGAAGGTGTAGAAGGCATTTTAAATTATACACAACTCACGAAGTTACAATTATAACACACGTTCTAGGAAATGTTTGAGGAAATATTGAAATTCCAGCAAATGAATTCTGTCTAACATTAAACTGACTTACATGATGATGATTTGTATGATGAGTTAACATTTTAGAAAAATTGCTCTGTGAGAATCAGGAGGTCTAGCTGAACTAAAATGTATATTCTGAAATAATCTATCAGAAACATATCCCAATGCAGTCATAGCCTATGAAATCTTCTGAACACTCCGTCCCCCGAAGCAATTGCTACATCAGCAGAAAGATTTTTCTCAAAATTTAAAATTTTCAATGGCTATTTGTAATTCTGCATTTACCAAAAGCCACTTTGTGGCTGTCAATTAAATGTGAAAGACAGCCTCCTAGATTTTCAGCAAGTGAGCACCTCTGTCCATAACAGACTTACCCATGCAGCATTAAGTAGGTGGTTTCCAAATATGGACTTGAATAACATAGTTTTAAAAGAAAGCAAAATGAGAGCCAGGGTCTTCTATGAAAATCAGCTCTCTCCTGCATACACTGTATTTCATCAATACCAATTACCTGTCGGATACCCAATTTCTGCAAAGGTCTTGTAAAACGATAGTGATAAAAGTAGCAATTGGCTGCCATTTTCATGATGTTGCTGAAGTATAAATCTTGATGACCTAATAAATGCATTTGCAGGAAAGCAAGCCAGAAAAATCTTATGATCAATTAAAGTACCACATTCATAAAGTACTTTTGTATTCTATAAAATTATGACATATCTTTTTTTTTACAATTTGTACTCATGTATCACTATTACTCCATGTGTTTTGTAAAGAATATAAAACTTTTGAAAGAAAAGTCTTTAACACCTTCAATTGCATTTTATACTTTGCTCTTTGAACAAGGGGATCCGGATTTTTATTTTGCCCTGGGCCCTACGAATTTTATAGCTCATACTGAGCATGAAATACACCGTTTTGAACCTGGCCTTAAAATGGTAGGGCATCCCCTTTTAACTTAAAAAAAAATCATATTTTTGAAGAAATAAAAACACTATAAATGTCTTAGCAGACTTGGTCCTCGTAGACGTGATCCAGTCTGGTTTTTGGAAGAAAGGCCATCTGTGCTCTCAGCTCTAGCAGCAAATGCTCTGAAGGATGTTTCCTGGTGCTGGGAGGTGGAAACAGCCAAGGGCCAGATGCTCACATCCGGGTACCACCGCCACCTTGTTGGAGGGAAACTTGGATGTGCGGCAGTGCACCTTCGGCTTGTCACACAGCCTGAGAGGCACTGCCTGCATGCAGTGATGAAGGCCAGGAAGACGAACACTCCTAGAGTGCTCAGGACAGAGCTCAGTTCCTCATAATGCAAATTTATCTTGCCCAAAATGCCAGTAATGCCGTAGGTGAAGCCACAGTTTTGTGTTTCCTGCGCAGCACTATCTCCTCTCTCTCTCCCCTCAGTAGCCCATGTGGGGTGAACCTCATCCAGAAGACCCGTGACACAGACCTGTTTCACTCAGTAGAGTATGGAAAGTAGACTGAGCCAATGTTGGCAGCAGAAAGAACAGCACAGGACTGCAGGGTGAACTGGGTGAGAAAATCACATTTTTCTTCATTGCCAGCAGGGTCTTCACTGTTTCCAAAGCTCATGTAAGTCAGAAGAGAGGAGTAAAGGCTTTTGATGTCATTCCATGCAATGTACTACGTGCACAGAGCACGGAAGAATATGTTCCATTAACCTAACACCTAGGGCAGCAATGCTACACTAGAACATACGCTTTATAAATGTTAGTGTTGCCCAGAGCACTAATTTTTTATGCAGTCAGCTGTTTCCTCTTGCTTCTTGAAGATAGTTTACTTATTATTCTGCTATTGCTATTTCAATTGACAAAGCTGGCACATACATACACCATTATCTATAAAGCTGGGATTAGCCAGATAAGGCAGCAGAATCTTACAAAACTATCTAATGCTACCAGGGTAGCATAGACTTCTACGATTATGGCATTCCCTACTTGTAAACATTTCCTTTAGAATCATACAGATTGTTCCAAGCTTCAAACAGATGAACAAAGAAAACAAATTGAAAGGCAAACGTGAAAAATCAGAAGTCTTTTCTTCCAGGGTGGGAAATTACTCTGGTTTGTTAAACTTACCATCAATTTGCAATTTATTATAAAGACTTCTTCCTTTGCTCTTCTTTCCAATAAGACGCATCTTATGGTTTTTGTTTTTTGTTTTTTTTTTTTCAATAAATTCAATGCATTTGGAAAAATACCCAGATGGTTTAATTTCTTTAGTGAAGTATATGTACCCAAGATAACATTCACAGCTGCCAGAAAATGTATTTCTCTATTGTGGCTACCACTTGATGTTCATAACATAAAACTGGAACAAAAAATAGAAAGGCAAAGAATAAAAACATGAAAAGGATTACAGAAAAACTAAAATTATCACTATGTTCTCTTAGAAAAAGAATAGTCCAGCTCTAAGACTGAAGCACATCATTAGGGGCAGATCAATGCAACAGAATAAGTTCTGAATCCAATGGACAGAAGATAGGGTAATTACGCATTTACATTTAAAGAAGTTCCCTTTGAAGCTCTGTTTTTTTGGTCTTAAATAGCACTGAGTGCTGTCTTAGGAGCCGGTGGAGTTGGAAGATCTTTGAAAAATCAATGCACATCAAAGTCATTCGTATTAAATTCTAACTTAAAGATTCAATGGGCACGATAATTATGTAAAGGTCTTCATTTTCTAGCTAGTCAACAACATTATTGAGCACTTACTCTGGGCTTTACATCGAGCTTGACAAGAAAGGAGGGCAAAAAAGGCACAGTAGCTATAAGTTACTATTGCTGTGTCTGCTTGCTTTGAATTTCTCTTTGTCTGTGCTGGAGTGTTTTTCTGGACTGCAAATATTTCCGCTTCTTTATACATATCTGAATTCTATCAATCATTCATTGGGCAATTCAATCATTCAGTCCTCTAGATAAGCATTTGTGGTCAGAAATGATCTCTTTATTTTCTGAACCAATATTATCTTTGTATGTATGTATGTATGTATGTATGTATGTATGTATGCATCATCTATCTATCTCTCTATCATCTGTCATCTATCATCTTCTATGGATCTATCTATATGTTTTTATCCACCATTTATTGAAAACCAGCTAGATGGAAATTTCTTTGTCAATGTGAGAGATTGTGGACTCTGAGCAACAAACTGAGGGTTTTGGAGGAGAGGGAGTGGGGGGTTGGGCGAGCCTGGTGGTGGGTATTGAGGAGGGCACATATTGCATGGAGCACCGGGTGTGGTGCATGAACAATTAATCTTGTAACACTGAAAAAATAAAATAAACATATTTGGGGGAAAAAATAAAAATAAATTTTCCTCTCAAAAAAAAAAACAAAAAAAACCCACTAATACAGTTCGTAGTCTGTGCCAGGAAATAGTCTCAGAACATTTAATACCAGCATATCTTGAACATATTGTGGGTTCATTTCCAGACCACTGTAGTAAAGTGAATATCACAGTAACGAGAGTCAAAGGAATTTTATGGTTTCCTAATACATATGAAAGTTTTATTTATACTATAATCTACTAAATTAAATGGTATTATGTCTTTAAAAGAACAATCTACATACCTTAATTGAAAAACACTTTATTGCTAAATACTGTTAACCATCATTTGAGCTTTCAGCACATCATAATCACTGATCACAGATCTCTGTAATAAATACAGTAATAATGAAAAACATGGAAATACTGTGAGAATTGCCAAAATGTGCCCCAGAGACGTGACATGAACAAATGTTGGAAAAAATGTCACTGAAAGACTTGTTTTATGGATTGTTGCCACAAACCTTCAATTTGTAAACAGCGAAATATCCATGAAGTTCATAAAACAAGATCTGTCTGTACCCAGAACACTATAAGGTTAGTAACATTCTGACCAATCCCCATTCTAGTTATTGATTGGAGGCACAGAGACATAAAGCAACTTGTCCAAAGTCATTTAGTTGGTAAATGGTAGAGTTGTGATTTAAACCCAGGCTATCAGTCACTGGACTACCAGGGTCCAAGCTCTTAAGCACTATGCTGTGTATTTTTTACCCTATCTTCTTTTATTACTACAATAATCCTGTAAAGAAAGAAGTAAAATATTCATTCAACAGGTGACAAAAATGAGGCTCAGGGTCATGCACACTAACAAATTATCTTGCTCATGTTCCCTAGATACTGACAGAAAACACAAGACTCCCATTCTGGCCATACTGGAGCCAGACTATCAGAATTTTTGGTTTGTGTGCCATTCCCCAAGCCCCAATTCTAGCAGAGGGAAATGAAGAGAGACAGGTGACCATTTCACACGCAGTGACAGCATTATAGGAGGGAGACCCTGACCTCGGGGAACCCAAATCTTTTATAATGGGGAAAAAGTATGCCCGTTATTTGCCCCCGAGGAAGGCATTATCTCAACCTGTCGAGGATGTTCACTCTACAAATATCCTTGAAAAGAATGTCCAGAACACAGAAGGGAATGTCTCTTCTCACAAGATGTGCTGAAATGTGAAAGACCCATACAGAATTTATTCTCAACAAAAGTCAAACAGCTAGTGAAGAGAGAAATTAAAATTTGAGCCTAAATGACCTAATTTTTTTTCTCCAATGATTTAAAACCTATTTTTTGCAGAGATGAGTTCTTTCATAAGAAGATAGAATATAAAACCTATTTTTATCTTATTTTTTAAAGATTTTATTTATTTATTTACTTACTTACTTATTTGAGAGAGAGAGAGTGCGAGTGTGTGGGATGGGGAGAGGGGGAAGCAGACTCCTCACTGAGCACAGAGTCTGACATGGAGCTCCATCCCAGGACCCTGAGATCATGACCTGAGCAGAAGACAGATGCTTAACCGACTGAACCACCCAGGAGTCCAGAATCTAAAACATAATATAACTGGTTTAAAACTTACAGTTATAAATACGGAACAAATAAATCTAATTTTATTTATTTACAAATGAATTCATTACAGTTCATGAGCTGCTATTCCATATAGTTGTTGAAAAATGCAGTAAGCCAGGGTTGCTCTACTCAATCATTTCCACTCTTCCAATTGGGCTTTTTTGGATAAATAACCAAATTCAGGATTCTTTTATTTCCACTGTTTTTCACCTCTCCTTGGTTTGATATAAGTTTCCAATGAATATATTTATCATCCTCACATCTGGGAAGGTATATTTTTATCCATGGGCCATCTTCTTTCCTTGCTGACTTTCTGGCACTGAAGCTCATCCCAACCGTCGTTATGGCTATCATGAGTTGGTGGCCACTGAAATATTTCTCACCCTTCCTTAGAACGACCAGGATGCTTCTGCCACTGTTCATGGTCCTGGCCAGACTGTCACCCAAGAGTTGTATCAGTTTACCGTCACTTTCAATCTAGCCCCCTATCATGGCTCACATGACATGTATAACTTAGGGCTTCTCTACAAGGCTTGTAGTCTCCTCATACATGATCACAAGTGTGGAAAATCCATCAATCTATGCAGGTTTCTATTAGTGTTTTTATAACACTCTCCCTCCAACTTTGCTTTGTAGGTAGGACCTAAAATATGAAGAACTAAATCCTTGCTCTGAAAACCAGACAGTGTCCAAATCTTAGGCGTATCCTCTCCTATCTTTCTCTTTATGTTGTTGATGAAACTCTTATTTCTTTTTTGGTAAGAAGATGATTTTTTTTTTCTTACTCTACAGCCTATAACATAAGTGTTCTGTGCAGTTTTGCAAGGATTTTCTTCTTGAAACCCACATTTTTTTTATTTTTTATTTTTTTTTAAATTTTTATTAACATATAACGTATTATTTGCCCCAGGGTACATGTCTGTGAATCGTCAGGCTTACACATTTCACAGCACTTAACATAGTTGAAACCCACATTTTGTTGCTCTTTCAGCAAAGCTTGTCTTTTCCAAATAAAAACCTTACTTTTAACATTATTTATCTGTCCTTTATCATTCACTCATTCATTCATGTATCTAATTATTTATGATAGATTTACAGAAATCCTGTTCAGCACTTCAACTGACTTCTTTGTTCAACATTTTATCTGACCTCCTTCTCAGTCAGTACATGTAGAAATACTCAATAATGCATTAATAATGAGGTGCTGAGAAGGAGTAAACAGGGTAAAAGGAATGAAAAAATTAATATTAAGTGTTAACCTTATGCAATATTTTAAAATGCAAATTAAAGACCAAAAGTTAAATATAAAAATTCAAAGAAGGCATAAAACAAAGCATCTAATATAATCAGGTATGAATGCACAGCAACCAAATCTTCTCCAGTCCAGAAAATGTGTCTCTTCTTTACAAACATACTTTTCTTTTTATTTACCCTGAACATTTATGCACCAGAAGGTTTCTCCTGCTATGATTTAAAAAGCTAAATAAGAAAAACTACTTTAAGGACATTCAAATCCTACTTCAATGACTACCTAAGGTGAAAGAGAGTGATTCTCTTGAAGTATCCCACAGCACAGCTTTCCAACCAGTATTGAGAGGTACAGAAGTGTGTTAGGAGTAATTATAGTATGTATGAGATACTGATCTCTTCTACCTTTTAGATGGCCAGAAGCAGAGCAGATTGCTGAAACTCCCAGTCTAGTCACCTCTGGCTGTGTGCAGACCTTTCTGTTTATACCAAAGTGCTCTATAAACATTTTCTGTATGTATTACAATGTCAGAATGTTGAAAACGACTTCTTATATACCAGGGCTTACCAATAGCACATGATATAATTGTGTAGTTATATTTTTAACAGAAATATTTATTAGTACCCCAAATATATTCTATGTGGAAATGGTTTCATCAGTATCTTGTGTATAATAAATTCCCAAAAATATTTTTAATGGGGAAAAAATGTCTATTTATAGACAAAAGTAAGCCATACATTTGTTTTCAACAACAGTTAAACATGGTAGATGGAAGAGATGTAAAACAGTCTTTTTCCCGAGAGGTAGCTTCAAACATATATATCTCTAGGCTGGAGGTGGGGCATTTCAATGCAGTTTGCTAGAGAATGTCTTGGTTGAAGTACCAAATCTCTGTTAAGAAATAACTAACTAAAAGTTAGGAGTCTGTTAATGAAAAACAGTAGAGAAGAGAGAGCTCATTTTTATTTTCTGGTAAACTATGAGAAACACTGAGAGTTTTTCTCATGGTTAGAACTATCTCAATGGATGGCTCTATGGGATCTGAGAAGGAGGAGAGACTGGTAGCAGTTTGGAGATTTATGCCACTTACTGCCATTTTGATGGAGGGAACCACGTCATGTTCAACTTCCCATGACCAGCACTCTACACAAATGTAACCAATAACACTAAAAATGGGCAAGAGATAAAATGCATGAAAGATACGATGGCAAGAGTCCATGATCAATAAGTGAATAGTGTGAGAGGGAGCTGATAACAGCTCAGGTTGGAGACTGGGAAAGGGATGATTAAGTAGAACTGGATAAGAAATTATTGGGATTCAGGCTTGAGACGTGGATGCATTTTTTTTTCCCCAATTATTTATTTATCAGAAAGAGAGAGAGTACAAGTGAGCAGGGTGACTGGCAGGCAGAAGGAGAGGCAGGCTCCCTGCTGAGCAAGGAGCCAGATGTGGGATTCGATCCCAGGACCCTGGGATCATGACCTGAGCTGAAGGCAGATGCTCAACCAACTGAGCCCCCCAGGCCCCCCTAGGAGATGGATGCTTTTGGTTGGTGAGTGGGAAGAAAGCAAGTCAGAGAGGCAAAGGATGATAAAGAAGAAGAGAAAGCTTGAGTAATCCATGCTGTGTATGTGAAAGAACCTCGAGTAGAAGAAAGCTACAAGAAACTTGTTACAGACTAATAGCCATTTTGGAAAGCATGGTCCAGTAGAGTAAAGTAAGAAACTACCATTGTGCTTCATCTTTAAGAGTATGTTAATTATCTAATTATCTAATTATCTAGCTTCTAGATAGAAGAGCAGTGAGAGGGCAGAAGCATTTATTATTGTCTTTGAGATTTCAAAGAGATGAATGACATTAGATGGTAGAGTTGAAGAAGAATGAAGGCCAAATAAAGGTTTTTCTCAAGAAATGTTACCTCATCTTGCAAAACAACTAAACGGAAATAGTGATTCTATTTTAAAACAAGGGGAAAATGAGAAAAAAAGTCAATGGAACTTCTGAGTAAAAAGTTCATTAAAATTACTCCATTTTGGAGTAATTTTTGGATTTGGAAAATATAGAAGTTAAATATTACACTTTTCTGGCTAGGTCTCACTATAGGGTTTAGCTCTTATGCCTTCTGATTTGACATGGTAGAAGAATAAAAGGACTAGGTGATTTTTTATGAGAATAGGTTATACCCAAGAATGTTAAAATACCCTGTTAAAATATATGGTGACTGACCCATTGATACTAAAAGAAAGAAACAAAAGTTCTAGCTAAATCAGCAAAACCACCTAATACTTCTAGAAAGGATTATATTAAAACTGTAAACTTCATATGGATGGGCTACCGTGGCATATCACAAGATAATATAGATTCTCTTTAGAGAATTCTCTTTAAAGAATTAGACAAAAATGCCACAAATATTTCTTTTAGGAGAGAAAACTAAAGAATAAATTTTCTCACACTGAGTACTTTTTATTTATAATTTAAAAAATTCTAAGTCATGCTGTTTATAAATCTACTGTTGAATGTGAACTTTTTGGAATCTCAGAGTCAATAGTTCTTATATTGATGTTCATTTGGCTAGGTCAGTACTAAAGTCAAAATCCCTACCTTTATGACATGTTAAATATTCTTGCTTTGAAACCAAATATGAGACTAGATTCTAAGTAGCTACCCACAAACCATAATGCAATTGAGACCACTTATACCTAAAAAGATATAGCCTCATTTTTGCAGTTTGTGTTATGCAATGACTAATCTTTTCTTCCGGTTAACCATGGTACAAAGTTATTCAAAAGAACCATGCAGATCAATGTGAATAGTGTTATAAATTCAGGCAGAAGTTCAGAGGTTTCTACAAGAGCTATGTATAATTATTGCGTAGACTGCCAAAAGCACAATAAAAGAAACTACCACTCTGAATAGCAGACATAAAATTCATATTAGCCTTATGGAATATACACAGATTAAATTCTAAAATTCAATTAATTCAAGGTTAAAGCTACATCCACATTAGGGGAAGTTGTGAAGTGAGGTTCTTCATTATTTTGTACATTATTGAGCACTATATCGAACTGTTAAAATACTATATATATACTCAGTATAACGCACTATAGCTTTTGAAAGGTACAGAAGGGTGGTTTTTGTTAAAGCTTTTATTAGTTTTGAAAATAGGAATGTTAAATATAAAATATTGAATCATTTGAGAATGTACAGAGAAGAAAATGGCAAAACCCCTTCCAATCCCACCACTGGAGAAAAAAACCATCATTAATTCTGTGGCATAAGTTTCAATGGCTGCATACTGTCCCATTTTTTTTATTTTGATTTTTTTCCCCAAATACATTTATTTTATTATTTCAATGTCACATGATTAACTGCTCCATGTTATACCTGTGCTGCGCTCCCCTTAAGCCAATTCCCTATTGATGAAATAACTATATGTAAACCCTTCACTGTTGTGAAAATAGTCATGGATATCATTCCATTTATGTTAATTCCCACTTGTGATAGTTTCTCCATAAGATGACCCAGAATTGTGATTGCTGAACATTTCACATTTTATATTTTTTTGAGTTTTCTCACCAGAAAGATTATAGCAATTTACACCCTCTTCGCTATAACATGAACATACTCATTTCCATTAAAGTCTTGAAAATACTAGTTTGCCAATTTTTCATCTTTTTCAACACACTAAAGGAAAAAAATGTGTGATTTTATTGCTCTTTTAAATTTTTTTTTTTCATTTTTAAATTTGGATGGATTTTCAAATACTTGATAGCGGTTGTGTTTCTTCACACAACTACCTTTAGCTCCGGTTGTTATCTGGACTCAATACCCACTTATGGTCCCTACCAATAAACATATTTATTTGAACCCACACATCTCTAGCACTGATTAATCCACTTGACAGATATTTCTCAAGACAACGGTATGAGACAAATACTGTACGCATATGAAGGAATCATTGTAAAGTAGGAGAGAGCCCAAGTCCCTGCCTCCCAGGAGCATGAAAGAGGCACAGGAAGAAAATCAGTAACAATCACATCATTAACGAATTTTTGATAAAGCAATTGTAGCTACTGCTCTAATAAGAGAACAGAGAATAGTGTGATTGAGAAAGAATGTCATAAAATCCTCTTTGAGGATATGACATTTCCGATGAATCATAAATTATGGAAAAGATTCAGCCATTGAAGATCTGGGACAAGAGCATGCCCGGCAGAGGGAGGGCAGAACTTTGCAGGCCATAGTAAACATATGAACTTTATTCTTGGAATAGGAAAAGAATATACTTTGTCTTTTTGGGTTTTTTTAAGCAAAAGGGAGGGTACTCATCCGTTTTGCATTGTCAGCTGACACTGTCATTGTTGTCACTGCCAATCCACACATGGTTATGTTCCCCAGCTATATGGAAGCAGTCATGCTTTAGCATTTGGCAGGATAGATCAAAGATTACACTGTCTATCTGGGTCTGTGCGATCCGAATGAGTGCTCTAGGCTGGCCATGCCTAAAGCACTAGTGATCTTTGTTGCCCACTGAATGAGTGGTATGTGTATAAGATGATGTTAAAATGGAAACATGTTTCCCTCGGTTTTGACAAACAAAGGAAAGAAACAAATGGGCTACCAGATGGGACTCCACTCCCGCATGATCCAACATGAGGAGTTGGGTCATTTATGGAGACAGGCAAAGAGAAGACTCATCAGTCTTTTTTTTTATTGTAAACTTTTGACTCTAACTTACCATAGATGGATATTTACAAAGTTGGTAATAGCTGGAAAGAAGACTCTTCTTTTTTTTTTCCAATTACTTTTATTTTATATTTTCAGTATTCCAAGATTCATTTAATTGTTAATGTACCACACGCAGTGTTCCATGCAATACGTGCCCTCCTCAATACCCACCACCAGGCTCTCCCAACCCCCCACCCCCACCCCTCCAAAACCCTCAGTTTGTTGCTCAGAATCCACAGTCTTTTGTGGTTCATCTCCCTCTCTGATTTCCCCCAATTCACCCTTCCTTTCCTTCTCCCAATGTTCTCCATGTTTTTCCTTATGTTCCACGCGTAAGTGAGACCATATGATAATTGACTCTCTCTGCTTGATTTATTTCACTCTGCATAATCTAAGAAGACTCTTCTTACACAGAATTTATTTCCTTTTTGCTTTCTTACATAAATTGTTGCACTATAGAAGCTACTCACATACCTTGTTGAGAATGAGAAAATAAGGATGAGTAAAAATGACACAATGAAATATATATTTCCGTTGTACAGAGATTACCATTGTTAATACACAAATATATATTCGATGCATATCTGTTTTTTCTTCTTTGTTTCTATGCATTGTTGAATTTGTGGGCTCGTACTGCATATTGGGTTTTACCTCCTCCAGTCACACTCTACCTTCCCAGTTCAATAAGTTTATCTCAAAACCTACACCACGTTCAAATGTTCAATTAACCTCAAAAATGTCCTTTATATCTGCTTTATTCAAACACTGTCCAACCAGGGCCCACATTTCATTTAGGTGTTAAATCTGTATCAGTAGCTCCATCCTTTTTTTGCTTTACTGATTTATTGAAAAGACTAAGCCTTCTGTACAATCTGGTAAAGAGAATTTGTTGGGTAGTGTCGTGACATGATCTCCCTCTTCCTATGATGGAAGGGAAGGCAGTGATTGTCCCTTTCCTCTCTCACCTCAAATCTGTTGAACGGAGCTGGACAGGGCCAGTCAGCGGTCCATATGTATTTCCTAGAGTTTGTAGACACAGTGCAATGCTATCTGAATTATGCTTAGGAAAATTCCAAAGCAAGAGACTGACTTGTAACTGTCAAGTGAAAATAGTACAACTGGGAGTGATGTGCACTTCTCTCTGTGGAAGGTCCAACGTGTCCAGTACAAACCGTGGACCCTAATGAAGAGAACTGCGAAGATCACGGCCCTCAGGGGGAGTCAGTCAGATGAAATGCAGTGTTCACACCACAGGAAGTACAATGGTGTATTTCCAGTAGAAAACTTCTAAGAAGGAGCCAGCTTCAAAGAGTCACTTGTAATTCGCCCCATTACAGTCAAGTAAAGTGTGTGTGTGTGTGTGTGTGTGTGTGTGTGTGTGTGTGTGTGTGTGAGATTTACTTCTCCTTTCCACTCTGCTCCTGGAAGAGCCAGCTGCTGCCTAGAGGGCACAAGGCAGGAATGGCCAAGGTGTGGAAGAGGGAGGAAGCTGTCATTCCCATTCTCGATCCTGCAGGGCTCCAGCAGGGAGAGCCAGCCTGACAGGGGCAAGGACAGGGGCAAGGAGCTTTGGTGAGTAATGAAATTTGGAGTTTTTGTTATTATAGTTTAATTAGAGAAATGATACACCTTTTGTGACTTCGATTTGGAGAGCTATCTGTTATCTAGGAATGAACAGAAATGCAAATGGACCTACTAGAGACTGTGCCTTCAAGAAGGTTGAAAAAGACCAGTGAGAGTAATTTAAAAATTGCTTTGTGATTGCTTCTTATCATGTCCCACTTGTTCAAAGCACTAATTACAGCCAAATAGTTATTTCACTCTCATGGAAAAATAATGAGAAAATAGGATGTGTTTCTTTATAATTCCTTTCATTTTATATGCATATACCCCCTTGTGGTAAAGGTGTCCTTTGAGAGTGAGCTTAACTGAAACTATTAATTTTTATTGTCAACATGCAAGCTGATATTTGTATAGCGCTTGATAGTTTGTAAGGCATTGTCATGTTCCTTACATTTATTACCACATTTTTACTGACTGCATCTTTTCCAATATTGCTGAGTTACATCTCCATTATAACAAAATTGTCCATGTTTTCAACATATCTCATTATGTTGCCTCCTAGCACCATGACTGCATAGTGTTTCCCAAATTAGGACTGACTCATGTTCAGGAAAACAAAAAAGCCCATCAGATACTGGAATGTTTCATGTGTCCACTTAGAAAACAGTCTATTCTACAGGATGGGTATCATTTGGTCATTTTCAGAGGAGGAAAATATCAGAACAAATCAAGAAAAAAGTGAAACAACCAAATGTCAAAAAGCCACCTAGGCCATAAGGCAATTCATTAGGGAATTAGGCAATTCAGTTAGGGAAATAATCAGCTTTTTTGAGTCAGCTCAGCACATTGCATGACCAGTGCCCATAAAAGGAAGAGAAATGAAATGAAAAGACGAGGGAAATTGACAGCTAGCAGCTTCCAATAGAAAATGTATAATGTTCATAGAACAGCAGTTCTCATTAGACATGTAAAAATTATGACAAGGTAAGAATACTATGAGAAGCAAAGCAACACTCAATAATTTTCTCTCACTTTTTCAGAGATGAATGACAGCGCAGTCCATTGTCAGTGTTAGTGACAGTTTAGAAAAGGACTCCCTTCTCTCTCTTGACAAAGATGCTGAGTGGAGTGTGAAGAGTGTGGAGGAACAGTAGAGGGTCAGGATGTTAGACATTTCAGAAGAGGGAGTATAATTTTTTCATTGTAAGGAAAGCAAATCACTTCAGACAAGTGGTATTTCTCTAGCAACTGAATTGGGAGGGGCATAAGGCAAGAGCTACTGAAAAATACCATGTCTTTATTTAAAGACTGTCTGTTTAGAAAGCTAAGAGCTACAGCCACGGTTTCTATACGGATGCTGTTGAAACACCTTGTTATTCACTATCTGTCAAGAGAGAGGCAGATGCTTCAACCAACAATGGCTTGTTTGAAGGGTCAGAAGTAAGAAGCCATTCCAGAGGCTTGGTGCTTATTGAAGCTGGAACATCACATAAGTACGTAGGCTCTTCCTCATTATAAAAGACATGCCTTATTATTGGCTAGAAATGCCTGCCCTCATAGCTCAGCTCTGTCCCAAGTGCTAAAATTATAAAGAGCTCACCCATAAGCCTCTCAGGGATAAAGAATTCAAGGTTAGTATCTGTGTAGGTAATTAACCTAGGACGGTACATTTACAGCTTTTACCTGTATTGTTGTTGCATATACATTATAACACTTGATCAACAACAGAGCTGACTCAGATACTTAAAGGTGTGCGTTTGGTATCGATGGGCATGTGCCATTAAACTAGACACCGAGCAAAAGATTGAAAACCCATGCCCCGTGCTCTCTTAAAATCTATACAAAGCTAATAGCTACAAAATTTAAAAATCTGGGTTCCCCTTAACCTTTGTTTCTAAGCATTTCAAGCAATGATTGAATTCTTTCATAATGAAAATATTTTTCTACACAAAAAGAAGAAATTAAAAATACGCAGGAAATAATTAACATCTCATTTCTGGCCTCATCCATGCAGTAGAGAAACCATGAAAAACTACGGAGGTAGTCTCAATTTTTCAGTGCTGAAAAGACTTCATGAAATCTCTACTCTGTGAGAAGTATATGGCGAGGGTCATTTGCAAAAACATGCTGCATGCACTTCCGGGACCTGGTACTTCTTAGCAGGAGGTGAAATCTATTACCTTCCCTAGGAACTAGATTAGACTTTGTGACTGCTTAGAACAGTAGAGAACTTTGGAAATGACACGGTGAGACTATTGGGGCGAGGTGGTAAAAATTCCATGCAGTTCACTCCCAAGATGCTTGATCTTGGAATGCAGACACCATGCTGTGAGGATGCCCGAGGAACCCATGATGAGTCAGGTGGAGTATAGAAACAAATTAAATTAAATACCAAGTAGGTATTCAGAGCATATGTACAGATTGATTGATGGATCGATCAATTGATCAATTAATTGATCAATCGATAGGGTGCATTAAAATAACAGAAAATGGAAACCAGGCTTGAAAATCCCTCAAGCAGAAACGGCACTGTAATTAGACTGAAAACATTACACTGAAAACACTGTAATACCAGCCATTGCAAAGATTGGACAACCTCCTCATTGTCACTTTATAAGCCATCATAGAAGGCCATGTCCTTGAGTTCATTTTGGGGTTTGAAAGCTCCCAGTTCATGAGCTGTTCTTGTACACAAAAGACTCTCACTAATTACTATTTTACTGGTGTGATGGTTTTAACTTTGCTATTTATGGATTTTTGACAACAGATATAGAAATAAGGGTATGTTATGTAGATGTCCCCATATATAAAACTTCAAATTCTACAAAGAAAAAAATCAGTTTAAAAACCAAATGCTTTTCTCTTCTGGCTCTTTGCTATTTTAACTTTAAGGTAAAAGTCTTGCTGCATAAATAGAAATATTTGAAGTGAGAGGCCTTTTTAATGATAGCCTAACGTTATTTAACAAAAAATATTTTTTCCCTTAAAATAGTATTTCTTGCCTGGTCTACTACCTGACCTTAAGTGTATGTACATCTGAACTCTTCAACCAACCCTAAACCTGCCTCTGTATAAAATACAAATTACTACTAAATATAGAAAAACTATCTGTATATCTCTAATATATCTGTTTATATAATCTCTCGATATATGACAGCAAAAGATGGAACAATATAGGTGATTTAAAATAATAAAGAATTGGGGCACCTGGGTGGCTCAGTTGTTAAGCCACTGCCTTCGGCTCAGGTCATGATCCCCGGGTCCTGGGATCGAGCCCCGCATCGGGCTCTCTGCTCTGCGGGAAGCCTGCTTCTCCCGCTACCATCCCCTCTGCTTGTGTTTCCTCTCTCGCTGTGTTTCTCTCTGTCAAATAAATAAAATCTTTAAAAATAAATAAATAAATACATACATACATACATACATAAAATAAAGAAGTTATGTATTCCAAGAAAACAGTAGCTGTATGTTATGTAATTTAAGCTGAAAAAAAAAGGGCCATAAAACAGGATCTCTAATACATCTTTGCTTTGTGTTAGATAAATGATGGATAGAGATATATCTAGATATTTAAGTATTTGGTAGATGAAGTGGTAGTATAGCGAATGACTTTTTTATTTTTTTCCTATTTCACTTATCTGTATATTCTCATTTTTCTTCTAATGACCATGTACTATTTTAAAAAGTTACAGCCACACAAGTCAAACCTCACTTCAATTGCTTTAGGCATTTTATTTGCTATTCTTTGGTCTAATTGTGTGTATGTGACATTAAGAGTCAAGGTGCTGGCAAACCCTACGGCTCTGCTTCAGCAGTCCACATTCTTAACCATATACTCATCTACCTATCTACTTATCTATCTATTGAAAGTTGATTATATTTAATGAGGCTTTCTTTTTTCTCACATAGAATCTATTGAAATCTGACTCTAGTTAAACGAGGTATACCTTTTTCTTAGATAGAATTTAATCCTTGAGAACCCAAGGCAAGATGGCAGAGGTGTAGGAGGCACGGAGAGCACTGGGATCCAGAAAGAGGCTGAAAACCACTCTAAAAGCAGGCAAACGCAACAGGAGAGAGAAGAGAATAAGAACAGCAATTCTAGGAGCAGAAAATCGACCACTTTCAGGAGGTAGGACGTGTGGAAAAAGTGAATTTAAAGCGACGGGAAGAGAGACCCCGGGGGGAGGGGCCAGCTCCCAGCAGCCACAGAGCTGCAGAGCACAAAATCCGGAACTTCTAGTCCACTCCGCTGAGGGACATCGCTCCGGAGGCTAACGGGGGTTCAGCCCTCACAGGAACAGTGTGGTTTCAGGACCCGTGGGGTCACCGAGGGACCAGGGGAGC
>CM053608.1:2287433-2305418 GCA_028646535.1 Procyon lotor | reverse complement strand
TATATTCTGCTTACAATGCTTTAAAAATGAGGCCACAAGCAATTCAAATGTGAAATAAGGAAAAATATACATCATGCTGATATTATCATTTATACAATAAAAGTTTGAGAGGTGACACTAGCATCAGAAAAAGTAGACTTAAGAACAGAATACTATCAATGATTAAAAAAAGTCATTTGATAACGAGAAAAGAGTCAACTCATTTAAAGGATATACTAATTCTAAACAGTTCTGCATCTAATAATTGTTGCTTCCGGATCGAGACCCTCCCAAAAGAACCCACAAAAGGCAGGCTGGATGCAAGAGCAAGAGGGTTTATTTCCAGCTAGCTGGGGCTCCCACCGGCACACATGACACAGCGCAGTGCTAAGGCGAGAAGCCCCGCCTCTCTCCTTTGCAGCATTTTTATGCACAAGTGTGCAAGCACATACATCACTACACACGTCTCTACACACATAAGTGAGTTCCTTATTCCCTATATGGCAATTACCTAAATCTATGCATTTCATTGGTGCATTCGAACAACTCAGGGGCTGGGCGTCACACAGGGAAGCTAAATTCCAGGAATAGTTTTCACGCCCATGCCCTTAGGCCTGTCTCTCTCTGGCTCAAGGTGAAGCCTGTCATGGAGGAACGGTAATCTACCTAAAAACTGAACTCCACAATAATGAGCTTCAAAATGCATGAAAAACAATATGACAAAACTGCAAGGAAAATCCTCAAATCAACAATTATATTCAGAAGCTTCACTATACCTTCATAGAACAAGCAGACAGGAAATCAGAAATACAGAACTGAATAATGCTATCAACCTAATTAGCACTTATAAAACTCCACTCAAAGACAGGAGAATAGCATATTTTTCAAGCACCTATTTGTCAAGATAGATGATATTCTGAGCCATAAAACACAGCTTAATACACTTAAAAGGTTTTAAGTGATACATAATAGAAAAATTAAAAATCAAAAACAATGATCTTTTGAAAAAATCATCGAATATTTAGAAACTAAAAAAAAAATACTAACTGATCCATGATCAAAGAGAAATAATCATGTAATTAAAAATATTTTTAATTTAAAATAAAACAAAACATAGTATATAATATGTGTGATGTTCATTTAAGCAGGGCTTATGCTAAAGTTTATAGCACTTAATTCCTGTATTAGAAAAAAAGAAAAGTTTCAAATCCAACTTTTACTTCAGCTTTTACTTTTATAGAAAAAAAGAAAAGTTTCAAATCCGGCTTTTACTTCAGCTTTTACTTTTATAAGCTACAGAAAGAGAGGAGATTAAACATAACACGGAGAGGGAAGGAAATAATAAAGATAAGACAACAATTCGTAAAACAGAAAACAGAAAAATGATAGAGAAAATCAATGAAACTTAAAGGTGGTTCTTTGAGGAAATCAATAAAATTGATAAACTTCTAGCTGGAGAGATTAGGAAGCATTAAGAAAGAAGGTACAAGTTGCCAAATATTAGGAATGAGAGAGGTCATATCAACAGATTCTAAATATATCAAAAGAACAATAAAAAAATATTGTAAACACTTGATGCCAATAAATTTGAAAATTTGGATGAATTGGGAAAATTCCTTAGAGTACTGTATTACACAGCCTCACTCAAGAAGAAGTAGGTTTTTTAAATAGCTGTACATCTATTAAAGAAATTTCTCATTAAAATCCTTCTCACAAAAAAACCAAAGCTCTTATGACATATGTTTTTCTTTGGCCTTTCCCTAAGTCACCTTCTCACATTAATGATTTTTGTCGTACTCTGTTACATTAAGATCCGTTGGTCTCACTTATATTTTTGAAGGATCCTTTACCCATGTGTAATTTTGCAACATCATGCAATGGAATTTGGAAATTAGTGGTTTGCTAAGTCGGATAGCTCTCACATAAGTTGCCAGTTTTTTACCCAGCATGGAAGAGCTCAGATGCATTCCTCTCACCAACAATCTCAACAGAAAAGTCTTAAACATTAGGAAGTTGTTGAGCTCACAATGTTGGATATAAATTTTCCAAATTTGGAATTTCACAGGAAAGCTTGAATTTTATTGTTAGCAACCAAGGCTGTCAGTTGTTTTCTTGTATGTAACAGGTTCATTTTTTGACAAAATGTCTATCAAACACTCATGTCTGGATAGTCATAGTTTGTTAGTCAGTCTTCCACATAAAAATGATGTTAAATGAAAAAAGCAAGTAGCTCATTTCACAGATGCAGTGATAGGGTCAGACAGTCTTCCTACTGATTCTTGTGCCAAAAGCACTTTCAGGATTTTTTTTTCATTTCATCAAGCAGAATACTTAAGAAGACATGTATTTAAGAGTTGCAATTTAATAGAATTAATAAATTTAACTGCTCCAGCAAGGATATTTGTGAGTGAAAACTGGCTTCTTTTCCCACCACAACTGCTCAGAAAAGTACAGCGACTATTGGTTCCATTTGGTACCACCATCTCAATTCACAGGAAGCCACTGGAAGTTTTACCCACCATTGCTTTTTCATCACTGAAAAAGTCAGCATAAGAAGGCAGCTGGCATCTCCATAGTGTCCTAAAAAAGGTCTTGACTCCGTGTACCATTGAGAAGCCTTCCAGAAACCCCAAGGCTTTGTGAATCTCTTTGAGAACTACTGGTTTAGACAAAGCCTTGGAAGAAATAAATCAGACTGTGTTCAACAGTTGCCTCATGGTGATGACATTAGGAGTAAAAAGCAATCAACCTACCGATCTCTTTCTGGGTTTAATTATTTCAATTCCTATATTATTTTTATCAGTTATTTTTAAAACCCAATAAAGGGAAGTAATAAGTAAAATAATTATCATCATAATTATCACCCACAATTTGGTCAAGGCCAAAGCATAATTATATCCCAACTACTCTGATTCCTGCCTTAAAGGGACCTCTATTTTAAAAATCAATCAATGCTGTGAAAAATGCTGTGAAATTTATGATTATGCTTTCAAACTTTATATTTTGAACTTTAGATAAATGTTTCATTGACTTAGACAATATAAAATTTAACAAATGACCAAATACAACTTGTTGGCAAAATTGAAATACAATTTGAGTCTTTATAATCATTAGTATGTAAGTAAATATACAGGTGAAATCTTAATTTAATCCTTTGGAAAGTCACATATTTAAAATTGCTTGCTGCATAGATAAGTTAATGACTTTCAACAAAGCATGCAATGAGTTGAAAAAATGTAAATCCCCTTAGAGTGCCAAGTATATGTCATTATTCAATAGCCAGTTCCATTTATAATGATTTCCCTGAGCTGCACAGGCTAGTTGAATTGAATGATTTAATCAGCATGCTATTTCCTATTTTCTCATTTATGCACATTAAACTGAGGATATAATCGCCCACATTATATGAAAACCCTTTCATGTCCTGAGTGGGTCAACGGTATTATTTTGAGCTTATTTGGCTGAAGGCAACTGGATTCTATCTGTTCTACATAAACTGATTAAATTTTAATTGCATTTACCATATTCCTTATAGATTTTGTTCACCATAATTAAACCAATTAAACTTAAACACACTTATTCACAGAAGGTGCCAAGGAAGAAAAGAAGTAAGGAAAACTATATTTTTCACTCATTTGATAGCATCTTGAGCTTTTTTAGGACTAGATTAGACATCATTGCAATTAATTGAGTGTAATTAAAAAGTGAAGAGATGCTGGTACTGTGGTCACTCATTCAGTAGTGATACAAAGTGCTGAGGCCTTGTCGATGGGAAAGCAACTAATGAGATATTTTTATGTCATTTCTCTCAACAGATAGCCATTAGACGAACAGTTCCAAGGACATAATTTGGCATGCAATGAGTGTTCAAATGCTAAATGAAGACTTCAGTAATATTATAAAGATGGGCAATGTAAAACAAATTTTAAAAAATCCATCTCTGGAGGTCCCTGGGTGGTTCAGTGGTTAAGCATCTGCCTTCAGTTCTGGTCATGATTGCGGTGTCCTGGGATGGAGCCCTGCATCAGTCTCCTTGCTCAGCGAGGAGCCTGCTTCTCCTTCTCCTACTCCCCCTGCTTCTGTTCCCTCTCTCACTGGGTCTCTCTCTGTCAAATAAATAAATAAATAAAATCTTTTAGAAAGAAATCCATCTGTGTGTGCAGGGGTTGACAAACTTATTCTTAAAGGGTCATAGAGTCCTTGTTGCAAGCATTCAACTTTGGTATTGTGGTTGGATGCAGCCAGAGGTGATACATACAGGGCAGAGTTCCCCTAAAATGTCACTTCAAAAACAGGCAGACATCCCATGGTTTACCCAACAGACTATCCTCAAAACTTAGGCCCTAGAGTGGTGACTCTTATGAGCTGCATTCTTATAAGGAAACATGTCAAGAGCCAAAAAACAAAAGCAGGTTTACTCTATATACTGACAAATATGTGAGATCATTGATAGACCTTGAGATACAAGAGCAAAGATTGGATTTATTTGGGGAATACAATAATATAAAATCACTGTTATATTTGGGTCTACCTTTGTGTTTGTCTATACTAAACAGGTTCATTTAAAATTTGAAAAAATGAGGCAGAAGCTAATGAATATTGGATTTTTCCCCCCTCATTTTAGAAATCCATACAAATCAAGTGTTGATCAAGACCTTTCAAAAAGTCTGATGCTAAGTCAGTGCTCTTTTTTTTTTTTTTAATATTTTATTTATTTATTTAACAGAGAGGAGAGAAATCATAAGTAGGCAGAGAGGCAGGCAGAGAGAGAGGGGGAAGCAGGCTCCCTGCTAGCAAAGAGCCCGATGTGGGACTCGATCCCAGGACCCTGAGATCATGACCTGAGCTAAAGGCAGAGCCTTAACCCACTGAACCACCCAGGCACCCCTAAGTCAGTGCTCTTTTTGATCATAATTTTTTGAGCAACTAGTGAAATTCACACAAATAAATTATCTGGTTTTATGTTATTTTATTTATTTTTGTCTTTATTTTAAAGGATTGATGTGAGAGGATCCTGAGTTGTCACTGTAAACCAGCAAAAATGACACTATTTTATACTATACTATTTTTTACCATCTTACTATTTTTTACTATACTATTTTATATGATGAGTATGGTTTAGGGGATGGGAACTCCAAACTAAGGCAGGGGGAAGCATTTACCCTATTAATAGTTTAAAAACCTTCCAGATCTGTTTTGGAATCTGGGAGAAAACTATCCAAGTAAAACTCTCATCTCCAATGACCTTCCTGCCTCTGAACTGAAGAAAAGCTGTTCTAACTCAGATTCTAAGACCTTTGTCTTTCTACAGTGAAAGTCATTTGCACATCATTGATATGATAATATTCCCTGTGCTGGTGGCCTCAAAGCCCTGGGCCAGCTCAAACTGTTCTTGAACTCTTAGCATAAAGCCTTGGAATCACTTTCTTCCTATCAATGAAATGTAGTTTCTAGGGCAATGGATTTTTTTCCCCCACTTTGAGGTGGGTAACATTAACTATTGATCCAGATATCTTTTCAATTGTTTTCTGTCTAGAAAATTTTGCTTTCATGTTAGGAGCTAGAAGGATAAGCTCTGTATTTGGAGAAGACCCCTATTTAATCAAATCTTAGAAAACCAAAAACAAACATTATTTGCACATCAGATGAAGTAAAAGCAAACCACTCTCCAGCTCTTCTCCTGTTCCCCTTGCTCCTGGGAAACAACACTACTTACCAAGCACCCATGCCCTTACCCTACAAGTCATTAAAAATGTATTAAGTAAGCTCCTAAAACTATCATCCCCCCCCCCCAAAAAAAGGCATGCCAGCAAGTATAGAGTATGCTGAGCTTTGAGAACCTAAGTGCACTTCCTAGCTATTTAAACATCTCCATTTGTTTGCATAGATGAATATAGTAATTGTAGATGCCTTGATTCTTTTAGGCTTGTTCACGCAATCTACTTCTTCACAAAGCAGGTCATCAAAAATGGGTCATCCAGTTATGGGCATAATCATCCAGGTTCAGTTGCTAGGATAATTAGGAGTAAGGTAAATTTGAGCAATTTTGCAAACCATAATTAGTAGGGCACAAGTATATACAGAGAGATGCCACAGTTTTCCTCACTTGGTAGTCCAGTCCCTATGAGAGTACTCTGCCCAGAGACGTGTTCCTTGAGCCAGCACAGGGCGGAGAGCTTTAAACAGATGGTATCTTTAATCTTTGATGGCCCCCATTTTTCAGATCAGACTCTGAAGTTGACAGAGGTTGAACCTGGTCCTTGTTCATAGGGCGAGCTCGTGGGAAATTCAGAATCTGTATTTGGGTCTGATTCCCATCAGGGTGCCATATTACAGACACATAAAGTTTTAAAAATGAATATGCAAAAAAAATGAATATGCAGTTTAGATATGCAGGGGCATCCTCTCTAGGAATGCTTACTTGGGACATTTTGTACACTGGTTAGCATAGTGTACATACACACATAGCATAGAGCATACTCTTCCTGAGGGAAAAGAGAACAGGGAAGTTTTTCTCTGACAGTGCTCCTTCGGTCTTCTGTCTGCCAGCTCTCCCACCTTCTCCTGCATTCCTTCTGATGAAATTGTAGAATAGAAGTGAGGTTCAGGGTGTGGAGTTCAGTTTTTAAGTAGATTACTGTTCCTCCACGACAGGCTTCACTTTAAGCCAGAAAAAGACAGGCCTAAGGGCATGGGCGTGAAAACCATTCCTGGAATTTAGCTTCCCTGTGTGACGCCCAGCCCCTGAGTTGTTCAAATGCACCAATGAAATGCATAGATTTAGGTAATTGCCATATAAAGAATAAGAAACTCCCCTACGTGTGTAGTGACATGAGTAGTGACGTATGAGCTTGCATACTTGTGCATAAAAATGCTGCAAAGGGGAGAGGCGGGGCTTCTTGCCTTAGCACTGCGCTGCATCCTGTGTGCCGGTGAGAGCCCCAGCTGGCTGGAAATAAACCCTCTTGCTCTTGCATCCAGCCTGCTTTTTGTGGGTTCTTTTGGAAGGGTCTCGATCCGGACATAACAAGTGGGGGTGGGGTCCGGAGCCAATGACCAAGAAAGAATTCTTGAGATGTCTTCGGTGCAAAATGGTGGTTTATTAAAGCACCAGGACAGAACCCCTGGGCAGAAGGAGCTGCAGCTCTGCGTTTGTGAGGGGTGGCTGATTATAGACTATGGGGCTGGGGGAGGGAAGGAAAAAGGGAGGTTTCAATAGAACTTTCATATGCTAAAGAGGACCTACAAGATATCTGAGGCCTTGCCATTGTCAGGTTAATATTGTTTTTCCCCTCTAGCAAGATATTAACAGGAACATAGTTGGGAGATTCCTGGAAGAATGTCACAGTGTCCCACCCGAGTACAGGGTGGGGGGAGGTCCCAGAATGTCAGTTTCTGCTTTGTCCTCAGCTGGCCTTCTGTTTCCTCATCACTTCCACAAGGTGTGGCCAATCTGTTCTCTGTACCACAGGACACTGACTGCACCAAGTTCACCAGAGAGGAGGGCCACTGCATGTTAAAAGGCGTTCTTAATGGAGGCTGCCCCCCTCAATTTCCCTCTCACCTACCATGGTGGGTCTGGGAGCCACTTTGCAAAATTAGACTCAGCATGTCGACCCCTCCCTTCCCTATGGCAGGTCTTCTGAGAGGAGCCACCAAGTCAAAGCTGAGGTAAGTTACATTCCACTTTGACTATCTGAAATTGCACCTGAGGGAGTCTTTTCTTGTGACTCTGTGGAAATAAGAATACTTCCAAGCCCTTCCTGATGGGGAGGGAGACAAACCATAAGAGACTCCTAGACTCAAGAAACGAACTAAGGGTGGCCGGGGGTGGGGTGGGGGGTTGGGGGGGTAGGTTGTGGACATACATACGTGGACATAGGGTGGCTGGGTTGGGGACAATGGGGAGGGTATGTGCTGTTAAGTGCTGTGAAATGTGTAAGCCCGACGATTCACAGACATGTACCCTGGGGCAAATAATACATTATATGTTAATAAAAATTAAAAAAAAAAAAAATGTTCCTTTGAGAAGAAACCTGTAGCATCAATGCCATCTTGATCATATCAGAGAAATGAAAGATGCAGTGGTAGCGGCTCACCAGCCAGTGGACCTATAACTATAACTTGCTTGATTAACGTAACATATTAACGATGGACTATCAGTCACTAAAGAATAGAGAAGAAGAATCACAGAGGTGAGCTTTGGGCCATGATCACTTAAGTACCATCCAAGGAGTAGGAAGTTTCATCAAGAAAAGACAAGACCAACGCACCTGGGTGGCTCAGTCGTTAAGCATCTGTCTTCAGCTCAGGTCACATAATCCCAGGGTCCTGGGATCGAGCCCCACATCGGGCTCCCTGCTCAGTGGGAGGCCTGCTTCTCCCTCTCCCACTTGTGTTCCCCTTGCTTATGTTCCCTCTCTTGTTCTCTCTCTCTCTAATAAATAAATAAAATATTTTTAAAAAGACAAAAACAAAAAACAATACTTCCAAGCTGTGAAAGACCAAGCAGAAGGGAGCAGTGTCAGGAGATGGACCACCTGCAGGGAGCGTGGAGGAGAGAGTCATACTATGCCTTGTGGTCCCTGATCCACATTTCCCTGAATCTTGCTGCGTTCTTCCTTAATTTCTGAGAGACAGAGCAGTAATGTCGCAGTGAAATCCCTGTGTGGGCTTGAATTAACTTCAACAGGTTTCTGTTTGTTTCAACGAAGGAGTTCTAACTATTGTGCTAACCAGTGTACAAAATGTCCCAACTAAAAAATCATTCAGTGGACTCTACCTCAGCAAAGTCCTTCACCTTGCCCCCAGATCTGTTTACTGGTCTTGGTTAGCCTCCACACTCCTGCTCTTCAAGAAGAATCTTCCACAGCTTCACTTCTCCCCTCAAGAATTCTTGACACAGCCAAGCAAAGTCTGGGAAATATTTTTCTAATGTTTAGAAACTTATGGGAATTCTGATTAATGTGCATTCCTGGCAAGAGTTATGTTTCTGAGATGCAGTAACACCGATATATTTTTTCCTATAATAAGATTCCCAAAATGATTTTTATACAAATCTAGCTACTCTGTTAGAGTAAATAATGATATAGAATTTGCATGTAAATGTTTATTCAATAAATCACCTTCAGTGATGGATATTTTCAATGCTGCTATTATAGTTTCTAATGCAGAAGTTAAACACTTCACTTTTTTATTGTTTTTTAGTGTTATGAATCCTCTGAATGGATGTTTTGTTGATTATTCCACTATGGCTTATCCTCTTTTATTCTTGGACAAATAAATCAAATTTTATCTGCATTAGTAACCTCTATCTTGGAAATATTTAATAATGAGTAATGACACAGTATGACTCAATGAACCAAGCTATAACTGATGATTCACCAATCTGGAGAAAACATGCAAAGCATATAATAAAATGTGAGGGATAGGAAGGAACATGCCATGTGGTAGAATAAGGGGAAAAGCCTGAGAACCTTAAATTTTGGAATGTCGCAGCTCATTAATTTATCAGGTATATTCTATGAGCCAGAAACTACTCATGGTGCTGGGAATACACATTATTAGTCGAGCAAAAGCTTGTAGTCTTTGTGAGAAGTCTCAAAACGGAATGCAAGCTAGTCTTACAAGCTACTGAGGTTTGCTATTTGCTGCTTCTGGGGCCACCTCAGGGAGATAAACTCTGCTCTTTCACATTCTCAGGTTGTCTTTTTTGTCATTTTATCAGGTAGGATGGTTTCTGGCTGAAAAAAAACCAGGAATTTTCTTTAAATAATCCATTTCTTCTCCACTATTGGCTTATTTTTATAGCTGTTTGAAAATCTGTTGTTGTTTTAATGTTTGCCCTAGGTTACAGTTATGAAGGTTTGGGGCACCTGGGTGGCTCAGCAGGTTAAACTTCTGCCTTCGGCTCAGGTCATGATCTCAGGGTCCTGGGATCGAGCCCCGCATCGGGCTCTCTGCTCAGCGGGGAGCCTGCTTCCCCCTCTCTCTGCCTGCCTCTCTGCCTGCTTGTGAGCTCTCTCTGTCAAATAAATAAATAAAATCTTTAAAAAAAATAATTATTAAGGTTTAGTTAACCACATTCTACATTCAGATAGTCACAGGTCGTGTAAGCGTCTTGCAATGACAGAGTTATTACTTTCTCCTCTCATCTTCTTTGTTTTTGTCCTAATTTTACTATCATTCATGTTATTAACTAACAATTCAATTAGTCTGTTTTTTGTTTTGGATAATCAATAATTTTTCACTGCTATTCAAGATAAGGAGAGTCTTTTATATATACTTTCATTTAATTATTTCTGGGAATCATGTCTTTTTTCTTGTAGATCAAATTTATACCAGTGTTATATTCCTTCTACCTCAAGAAGTTGTTTAATGTGTCTTGTAACGAAAGTTTAATTTATGAATTCTCTCCGGTTTTGCTTGTCTGAAAAAGTCGTGGCTTGTCCTCTACTTTTGAAATGAGCAGGCTACGTATAGAATTCTGGATTGGCAATAATTTTTTTTTTCTTCCAGCACTTTAAAGATACTGTACCATTTTTTCCTGACTTGTGCAATTTATGATGGAAAATTTGTTCAATTCTTATTTTTAGTCCTCTGTAATGTGTTTTTAACTTCGGCAAACAACTATTTGAATATGAAGTGTTCACATGGTTTTGCTTATCTGGCTCAATGTTATCTAAATTTCTTGTATTTGTGGTTTTATATTTTCCTCATATATGGAAAATTCTCAGCTATTGTCTCTCCAAATATTTCTTCTGGCCCATTCAATATTCCTTCTGTGTCTGGGATTATAATGAACATAAATTACACCCTTTGATGTTATTCCAGTTTATGGATGCTCTACCTACCTACACAACCTACACAACCTACCTACACTACCGACACACATATACATACTCTTGTTTTTCCCACTAGTGTTTCAATTTGTGTAATTTCTCCTGAATGCTGTGCTTAGGTTCTGGATAATTTTCTGCAGGGTTTTGCCTCAGTCTTCTTCTCCAACCACAGCTTTAGATCTTACCTTTGCACTGACACCTGAGAGAGGGTCTAGTTCCTTCTTCCTTTCCCTCATTCAGCAATAGAAATTTCTGATAGCTTGGTGCTTGATAGTCTTGGCAGTAGGGAAGGGGGATTCTGTTTTCCTGGTTCAGCCTCTGTCTAAGGTCCTATGTCCTTGGGTTTCAGGGTACAGCTTTGTAAGTGATCTTGCTTCCCCCCACCAATGGTGGGAGGTCTCTAGTTGCTTAGCCCTGGGAAGATTTTCTTCACTTCCTCAGGGATAGAGGACATTTGCTTTTACCCTTCCACCATTTACTGTGGGTCTTCATATATGTGCACCCCAAGGTTGATGGTACTTGCCACCTTTCCCCAAGAAGCAGAAGCTTCTGTTCCTAGGGAAGAAACTTCTAAGGGGTGTTTCATGCCTCTTGTACAGTAGCCCCTGCATCCTTGTCCTAGCCAGCTTGGGCTGCCATAACAAATTACCATAGACTGGGGCTTAAATAAGAGACATTTATGTCTCATGGCCCTGAGGGCTGGAAAGTTCATGATCAGGCATTGGCTGATCTAGGGTTTCATGAGGACACTTCTCCTGGGTTACAGATTGCCATCTTCTCATTGTATCTTCACATGACAGAGACTCTCACCTCTCTTTTTATAAGGTCATTATTCCCATTCATCAAGTCTTCATCCTCATGATCTAATTGCTTCCCAGTAGTCCCATCTGATACTATCACACTGGAGGTTAGGATTTCAACATATGAATTTGTTCAAAATTCTATATGAAAATTCAACATATGAATTTGTTCAAAACTATAATCTGTAACAACCATCCTCCAGAACTGCAAGAACATGGATTATTCTTTCTTTCACACTGTTCCCAGTCTTTCTCATGGGCACATGGTGGGTCCATAGAGAAAAGCCTACAATTGAATATCAACTTCCTTTGGATCTATGGCTCAAAACTGTTCTAGACTCTCACTTCATCCCACTCTTACTCTTTGAGCAGTTTGACATTTTAGCAGAGTTACTTCTATTTGGGAGTCTTGCATTCCACTTGGTTCCACAAAGGAGCTATCTCCTCAAAGATTGCTATTCCCTCAAATCTTGGTGGGTATCCTGTGACCTCAGCTTTATGACAGGCTGAAGAAAATGTATGGTTCTGTAGATTATACAGCTTTCTCTTTTTGTTGGTGTGGGTGCAATATTCTTTTTCCCTTTTTACATTTTAAGCAAAATCCAGGAGTTTACTTGATTTATAATATTCAGAAGTGTCTCTTCACAGCCTTTATTCTAGAAGTAAATTTTGATTGGCTATCTTGTAGAAAATGGTGCACTTTCTTCCATCACTGAATGTTGTTTTGATGTATTTTGATGCCAGACTGATTGGCTCTCTCTTGTAAGTGACTAGATCATTTGACTGGATGCAAGTTTTGTTCTCTAGTTTCAAAGTCTAACTAAATGACTTTTCAAGTATATACTAGTATACTATTATTCTAGTATATATTAATAACTATATTTATTCTCTACTCTACTATATAGGCATATATTGGAGACATTGCAGGGTCAATTTTAGACCACTACAGTAAAGTGAGTATCAGAATAAAGTGAGTAAAATGAATTTTGTAGTTTCCCAGCACATATGAGTTATATTTATGCTATGTTATAGTCTATTAAAGTGTGCAATTAGTACTTTGTCTAAAAAATGTGCTTCTTTCTTAAAAATATAACAAAAATAGTTTGTTGCTAAAAAATGCTAACCATCATCTGAGCTTTTAGTGAGTCATAATCACTGATCACTAGATCATTATAATAACTAGAATAATAATAAAAAAGTTTGAAATAGTATGAGAATATTATGAGAATCACTAAAATGTGGCATAGAGACACAAAGTAAGCAAATGCCATTGGAAGAATGGCACCAATTGACTTGTTCAACACAGGATTGCCACAAACCTTCAATTTGTAAAAAAAAAAAAATTACAATATCTGTAAGTGTGATCAAGCAAAGCACAATAAAACAAGGTATGCTTGTAGTATTATATAATACATATAATATATAACATAATATAATTTACTATATATGTATACATATCCAGTATACAACACACAAATACTATATAATATAGCATACTATATATAGAATTATAGAATATATATATATTATATATATATATAATTTGTGATCATTTTTTTCTGCTACTTTGGTGTGCCCTATTAATACTGCCATGTATCTATCCTACCTCATTGTCTTGGATTTCTTCTGTAATTGTGTATCTCCTTTAGAGATATTCTCACTAATTCTTTTAATTTCTTTTATTCTTTCCCTTCCAATTTTTACTTCATGGTCCTTTACAGAAAAGTTTGTTGACTCCACATTTATAGGAAAGATTTACTACTTTTGTTACGCATGCTTTCTTCTATATTCGTATGGATGTCAGGCTTAACCTTTTTGTTGTTTATTTTAGGATAAATAATAGGTAGATATATTAGTAGGAGCTCTTCAGGAGAAGGGCGGGTTTGCCCTTGTAGATTTTGTAGTTCAAAGGCAGTCCCCCTCACTGTTATAGAGATGAACTATTATCTAAAAACATGAAAACCCTGTGTATTTTTGCCTACCCCATCTCTTAGAAATCTGCCCTGTGTCTTTCCTCTTTCACTGGCCACTGTCACCAAGCAATGCCTGCCTTCCAAGGTGAGGTGCATGAAGCTGTGTTTGTGTGCACCTTTTGAGCTATCACCTGTGGGGCTCTGAACACTCTCATGCCTTTCCTCTGCTCCTCAAATACTCATCTTTTGTTCCATCTCAGCCCAACTCAGAGCAGCTCAACATGAAGGTGCAGTTCCCTTATCGTGAGGGTGTACATTTTCTGGAAACATCTGCCACCGTCTAATGCTAGGTCCCCTTTCTTCTTCTAGTTCTTCTCTGTTCTGTCCCAGTATCCTGGGTTTTGCTTGCGGTCTGATAATCTTTGGTGCTTTCGATGGTGGCACTTTCACATCATTTGTAACTTCTGTTTTCTCTGTTTCCTAATTTGATTGAATGTGCCTTTTCTGATTCGCTCTTGCTGCTTTCTCTCCTTGTCTTATACAGTTTTCCTAAGAAAAGGCAGGAAAATTCTGCAACAAGTCCTCTCAAGTTGTTCCTGGGGAAAGCTGCTAATATTTTCCTAATTGTTTTGATAGTTACTGAATTAAGAGTTGTAGATGATGATTGATGGCTCGGCGACTCTCAAAACTGATATCATCAAGCAAACTTTTAATGAATATTCTCTCCTGGACCTTATGGTATAAAATATGCTGATTACGAAACAGACTGCATTTATAAAATAATTGTTCATTGTCAAAGAGACATTTATAATTTCCAATTAAATTGCTAATTAGCATGAACATCATGAGTTACTCTTACTGAATTGATATAGTACTAGACAAAACAAAAGGAAAGAGATTTTAATTAGTCTGTGCAATCTTAATGCTGATAAATTTGCATTCTCTTTTTGTCTTTTTGAAAGATTGAAAACATATTTAGGATACCAATTACAATCAACACGGAAGGATGCTAAGGGGTCCAGGCACCTGCTGTGAACCACTGAGAAATACCCTTTGAACTTTCTTTTTTTTTAAATGGAATTTTAACTGCTTTGTAGTTTATTTAAAAACTTTTACCCAGGGCACCTGGGTGGCTCTGTCAGTTAAGCGAATGCCTTCTGCTCAGGTCATGACCCCAGAGTCCCAGCATTGAGTCCCTCATTGGGCTCCCAGCTCCATGGGGAGTCTGCTTCTCCCTCTGACCTTCTCCCCTGTCATGTTCTCTCTCACTCTCTCTCCCAAATAAATAAATAAAATCTTTAAAAAAAAAGACAAAAAACTTTTACCCAACTTTTTATAATATAAATACAACCGCCTGAACTTCTATATGGTGATTTTTGATTATGAAGTTAAAATGGCAAATGAGTGTTTAAATGTCTTGCGGATTTAATGAAATTTCTGCCAGGCTAGAAGATGAGCCTTCCATGTTACCAGAAATGTTCAGCCTTCTGGAAACTAGTAGTTTGCTTTCCTTTGGCAAAATTTCTTTCATATATGAAGAAGCTATAATTAAATAATAGGGTTTTGTGTTTGTAATTTATTATCAAATAGTTAAAATGTACAATGATGTACAGAAAAACAAGAAAATGACATTAATATAGTTATTATCCAAATTAAGTAATAAAACATTACCAATACAATTGAAAACACCTATGTATTTCTCCAGAGTTGAATCTTTCTCCTTTATTTGGGTGAACCAGTACCTTAAATTTAAAGGTTTATTAATTTTTTTAAAATTAAGGTTATTATTTGTAATTACATTTATTAATATTATGTAAATATATTTTTATATTTATTTTATTTTACTATATATAATAGTATATATATTTGTTATATATAATATTATGTATATTTTAACTATAATCTTGAGGAATATGAAACATTGTTTTTAATGTTTCAATTACATACAGATGTAGTGTGTATGTTCTTTGGACTCTTGATTTTCTATCAATACGAGAGATGTGAGATTCATCCATGTGAAAAAAACAAGTAGTATTTGCTTATTAATTTTCAACGTTATATACTAATTTAATTTATAAAAAGAACAAAAGTTAGTCTTCTGCCCAGTATTTGTGTAGTTTCTACTCATTTGGAACTACAATCAATACTACTATGAATATTCTTGTCAATACACCCTTGAGTTCATTTAGCTGTCTGTTTACTTCTTATTGGGTTCTTTTTTAAAAACTCTTTACCTATTTTGGATAGTATCCATTGTCTATTTTATGTACTGTAAATATCTTCATCCAGTTTGTGTCTTCGTTTTGCATTTTCTTGAGGTGTCTCTTAATGAATATATATATTGTTAATGTGGATGTATTCAAATTTCACTCTTACTGGTCGTGTCCTGTAGCATTTCTTACCTCGTTAAAGTACTTCTTCCCTACTTGGATGTCATAAAGATATAATTCTATATTTTTGTTTTAAAGTTAATTTTTACCCTCATTGTTAATATACATAGAATTAATTTTTATATGCAATTTAATATATCAATACAGTTTTACTTCCTTCCATATTGACAATAATTATACCAACGTCATTTGTGAAAAAGTCCAAAACTTGACCACTGATTTGTCACATTATTTTAGTCATATATATTTTTTCCATCCATGCATCAGCCTATTTCTGAGCTCTTCCATGCTGGTTTGCCTGTACCTGTGCCAATACTATATTGGGATACTTTTACAATAAACCTAGATATTTGACATTTAAGTTATATAATTGTTTTCTTCTTCCATAGAATCTTTGGTTATTTTTTTGTCCTTAAATTATATTTTCAGTATGATAATAAATTTGATTCAAAATTCTTTTGGGGTTATCTTTGGAAGTCCATCAAATCTGTACATTGCAGAAAATTGGCAGCTTTATGATATTAAGATTTTGTTTACATGACATGTTATGTCTATTTATGGATGGCTACTTCTCTGTCCATAAAAAAGTTTTATACTGGGTCACCTGGGTGGCTCAGTTGTTAAGCGTCTGCCTTTGGCTCAGATCATGATCCCAGGGTCCTGCTGATCCCATGGTCCTGGGGTGGAGCCCTGCATCGGGCTCCTTGCTCAGCAGGAAGACTGCTTCTCCCTCTCCCACCTCCCATGCTGTGTTCTCTCTTGCTGTCTCTCTCTCTCTCTCTGTCAAATAAATAAAATATATTTTTTAAAAGTCTTACTATTTTTTTTCTTAAAAGAAATGTACACTTTTTTAGACTTATTTCTAGGTAATTGTTATTTTTATTGTTACTATAAACAGTATTTCTTTTTAAATCACAATTATTTTTATTTTTTTATTTTTTAAGATTTTATTTATTTATTTGACAGAGAGAGAGATCACAAGTAGGCAGAGAGGCAGGCAGAGAGGGAAGCAGGCTCCCTGCTGAGCAGAGAGCTCGATGTGGGGCTCGATCCCAGGACCCTGAGATCATGACCTGAGCCGAAGGCAGAGGCTTTAACCCACTGAGCCACCCAGGCACTCCTGAATCACAATTATTTTTAAAAGTATGTATTGCTGAGAATAGAAATATAATTGGATTTTAATATTGATCTCATATTGAGTGACTTTACTAAATTCCCTCATTAGATCTAAAAATTTAAGTTCAAAAGTTCTTGGGTTTTTTTGTGTGTTTGTGAAAAATAAGCAATCATATTATCTACACATAATGGCAATTGTGTTTTTTTCTCAGTCTCTATAATAATTTTCATTTTATTTTTAGTTTCTCTGCAGTTATGTAGACCTCTGACATATTGTTAATCCTAAAAGGTAATAGCAAAAATTTTGATCTTATTTCTAATTTTTTATTTTATTTTATTTTTAAATTTTTATTCTTTAAAGATTTTTATTTATTTATTTGAGAGAGATTGAGAGAGAGAGAGACTGAGCAGGGAGGAAGAGCAGAGAGAGAGAAAGAAAGAGAGCAGACTCCCTGCTGAGCAGGGAGCCTTATTTCTAATATTGTAAAGTGATATTTCTATCATATAACAATAAAATAAGTAATATGCTACCACATTTTTGTGCACACATTTTACATGGTTAAAAAAATCACTAGAGGAAACCTAGGTGGTTCACTCAGTTGTGTGTAGGACTCTTGATCATAATCTCAGGGTCATGAGATCAAGTCCCAAATGCTCCTTCTCCATGCTCAGTGGGGAGTCTGCCTCTCTCTCTTCCTTTCCCTACATTCTTCCCCTCTCTCATGCTCTCTCTCTAAAATAAAGAAATCAGTCTTTAAAAAATAACTACTTACTCAAGAGATTTGATAATGAATGAATGGCTTTTTATTAATTACTTTTTAAATTCATTTGTACTATCATGTGGTTTTTTTCCTCCTTCTAATCTTGTAAGTGGAGAATTAAGTTAGAATATTTTAAAATGTCAAAACAGTTTGCATCCCTGGAATAAATTCACCTTGCTCATCAT
>CM053608.1:2269513-2286933 GCA_028646535.1 Procyon lotor | reverse complement strand
TTTTTTTTTTTTTTTTGTATCTCTGGCATTATTTTCTCTACCAATATTACGGAAAGAGATATACATCTTTTATTTGGCTTTCATAATATAAATTTTATTTTAATTGGCCTGTATGTAAAAACATGAATACTTATCAGTTCTTGCTCTACAATCTGATATTCGCCTAAACCTAAGTGAGAGTTTGAATATACACAAGACCTGTAATAAAATAAAACATCCTGTTCTTGAACATCAGAAGATATTTTCTCAGTTGCTCTTACATTAGAGATGCTGTTTTTGAAGGCTTTGGTCTGGTTTGTTTGCTTGTTTTTTGGTTTTTTTTTTTTTTTTTTTTGCTTTGTTTTGTTTTTTTTCATTAGCTTTGACCTTACTCCTTGAATTTTATATAGGACAACCCTTTACATATCAGCTATTAGTAAAGCAAATTTTTCTTTCCTTAAAAAAAAAGTTTATATTAAGTTGCATTTAGGTTACAAATACTTACAAAAATAATACAGTGATTTCTCATATGCTAAGGACCACAGTGTCCTGTTCCCATTGTTCTGCACCCTCCCCAGTGTTTGGAATTGGGAAGGTTTGTGTGTGTATATATATATGTGTGTGTGTGTGTATATATATGTGTGTGTGTATATATATATATGATGTATATATGTATATACATCATATATTATATATAATAGACGTTTAGTGATATTTTAATTTTAATTTGCACTAATTAATTATGAAATGCATTAATTGCATTTCTTTAATGCTAATGATGTAGATTCTCTTTTTACATGATTAGTTACATCAATATACCTTCTTTGGTGAAGTATCTACTTAGGTTTTTAATCGGGTTCTTTGTTTTCCTATTGTTGAGTTTTGAGAGTTTTTTATATATTTTATGTACAAGTCCTAGGTCAGAGATGTGATTTGTAAATGTGTTCTCAGTCGGAGGCTTGTCTCTTCATTCTCTTAATGGTCTCTTTTACAGGACTAACATTTTCAATTTTGATAAAGAACAATTAACATATATATTATTAGTATGCTTTGTGCTTCAGAGTCACATTAAAAAACTCTATTACCTAAGGTCAAAGAATATTTTCCTGCGGTTCTTTGTAGTTTCAGGTTTTGGATTATTTTTCCCTTTAAACTTGTGTTATTCTCTAAATGGCCATCTGAACTTTATGTAAATTAAACACCCTTTAAGTAAGCATAAGAAACAAGCTAAAGAGCAGATTTTCTTAAATGCTGAGAATGCTCTGAATTTGAAAAACACTTAATGATTTTAGTTTAATAATAAAAAAAGATATTTTTGTTATTAAGAGAAACTAAGGTTGTTAAACTGTGCTACAAGTCCTAGGATGTTAACCATCCCATCACCTAAACAACTAGCTTTGGTCTGTAGACTTTGGGCAGTCACCGTGTTCACTGCCCTAGATTTAAAGAATTATGAGACACAGATCAAAGTCCTAGTTCCTACAACTGTACAGAAATGATTCTACATTGGAAAATTAAATGAAAATAAAGTATTTCTACACTGTCTGACAATAATTCAATCAAACATATGGAGAACTGGCCCTTAAATCCAGTCTTTAAAAAGAATGAAGCCTCCCACTCACTTTAAGAATTGAGGGAAACAGCAGGTCACCCTCTCACCCTCTCGGAAGCAATCCAGGCTCTAATGAAAAAATTCAGATGGCACATCCTTTATCATAGTTTCACTGTCTAATTCCTTCTGTATCTTTTTGGGGAGGAACAATTGCAAGAAAATAATAGTTTTCAGTTTCAAAGGCTTTCGTTAATTAACTTAGTCCTCATTTAGAATTCAATTGAAGTCATTGTGACTGGTGCCCACATCTCATTGAAAAACAGATGGATTGAAAGATTCCCCGTGCATTGCACATCTAGTCATTCTTTTCATTCCTTCTGAACTACCAGTATCACTGGAATGTCTTATTATAGGACCCTGAAAATGCTCTTCCCGTTCCTTCTAATATCATCATCAATGTTTTCGTTTTCTTCTTTGCAATTTGCACAGTGAAGCTACAGAAGACCCAATCTTCTTGTGTAGAAATGCCACATTCAAAGAAGACTTTTCATAAGATCACGAACAAATGGCTGGAAAAGAGTAGCACCACGTAAGCTGTGTTTTTCAAGGTCTCCCTCTGCGTGAACCCGTGAATGCTGGAACGGTTGGGTGGCGCAGAGATGGAACCAAAGCCATATTCTCATCTACCTCTTTCCTCTATTAAAAGAGGAAGTGCATTTTCTCAAGTCAGTCAGCTACGTCTGTACCTGGATATCTCAAATCACTATCTGGTTTTGTTTCATCCCCAAACATAGATCTTTTTCAAATCCTCTTCTATGACGCCCAGCAGATTACACACTGTTGGCCTGACCTATCATAAGTGGACCCAGGAGGTAAAAATATGCTAAAAATGTAATAGGGTGACCATAGAGACTGGACCTTCAGATCGTTGAATCTACAAGATGGAACTGAATGGTCCTTTTAACTGTGAAGATTTAAGGTTTTAAGATTAAAGATTAAATTTTAAGGTTTAAAATTAAGATTTTAAACTTGTCAGAGACCTGAGGCTTATGAACTATTAGTGCATGAATGGACCTCCAGCACCCCATTTCTATTTCCTTTTCTGTGTTTACCCGAGAGCAATAGACTTGGTGGGAACAGAGTAAGTGTGACAGTCACCTTCCCTTTGTGATCAAATTTTCCTGGGACATGTCTGAGGGTGAGGAATAGGAACTGAGGCCACATGACAAGAAAGGAGCCCCAGAGAACCTAGAGAAATGACACCCATAGTGAAAGAGGAAATGGGATCCATGATGTTTTGTGGGGAGGGACACTGGTTCCTTGCACTTGCTGCCCTGTTGATGCTCGGCAGTGCCTCTCTGGTCTGTGGGGGACCGGGGGCTGTTCTGTGTGCAAGCCGGCTGTACGTATCCCGGGCAGCCCTGAAACTGTGCAACTGACTCCTATGCATGAACATGATTCCAACTGAACTTGAACTTAAAGGAAATGCTCTCCCCCTGGGCTCGAGGAGGTGATGTCACTGCCGAGGTGGTCGCTGAAGAGCAAGACGTATTGTCCACAAAAGCCAGCAGCTGACCAGACCCTGTCTGAGGAAGACGTCCTGCTGAAGGGTCCACAGCCGGTGGGGCAGCAGTGAAGAGGCTGCTCATGGGGTGTGCGGGGCGCAGCCATCATGGGAGCCCAGCATAGCTCCTGCTTCCCTGACTGAGGTCTGCGGGTACTCAAAAGGGATTTCATGAACAAGTACAGGTAATCCTTGGGATTTAGGGGAGGAGGATCCTGGGGAAAGAAAAGGACTTATTCATTTATAAAATCGGAACTAGTATCAAAATAGTTTAGATCCTAACAGAAAAATTGTTTTATTATCTTTTCACCTTGGGTGGATGAAGCCTGGGACATGTTTTATCCAACACAATGAAACGTCTCCCAAGATCATTTTTCTTATGGTGGCTTTGCCTACATGAATAACACTGTGTCCACCTGCTGCGCCCAGAGTTCAGGGAAGCCTATTTGCTTCAGCACCGATGATTGTAGAAATCAGAAATTGGGAAAGAAATGGTTTTTGAGCCCCTATCTCAAGCTAGTTATTGTTACACGTGCTGGGGTAAATGAGTGCAGGGGAGACACCAAGTCAGCAGTGGGGGAGACTGTGGGATGGTTCAGAAACATTTACCGCCTGTCCTTCTGCACGGACCACACTTCTCACCCAGCTGTTCTCTGTGATCCTCTCACCATGATCTTCTCTCCAAGGCAGCGGGAATCAAGGTAGTGTAGTCAGGGTTGAGTCTCCATGATCTTGTTCTCTGGGTAACTTCGGTGAACCAGAGCTCCTTGTTTGGTCCTGCAGGGAGAGGAACAGGAGTTGAAAGCTGCTGAGATGTTTGAAATACTTATTTCCAAGCCTCTTCTCGCTATTAGGCTCTCCAAGTGCAAGTGGCCTTATAGCGGGGTAGACAAGACCATAAGAAAGTGGGAAGGTAGGTGTGAATGAAGACAGCAGGAAATCACGGTGTTGGGAGTCAGCGACAATGCAGGGGGATGGAGGGAGATTGGGTTCTCAAATAAGGAGGTGTTCAGGGTGAGTCTCATGAGAGGGTCATATCTGAGCAACGCTGGGTTTCTTCTAGGGTTTAAATAGAACCTTTGTTACCTCCACCCTACATTTTTGGCTAATAGAATCATGTTTAATACACCATGTAGTCTATTTTTTCCCTTATATTTGGCTACTCTTTCTGTCCAGATCAAATGTATATTAGATTTCTACCAAATGTCCTGCATGTACCAGGCACCGGAAATGGTGGATGAGACAGACAAAAATCCTTGTGGCCCCAGCTCAGGCTCAGATGCGCTGGTAAGATATCCTCACATGGGCTCCCTCCCATGAGTTGGCTGGGTCCTATTCCCAACCTCTGTTTATTCAGGGACCTTGGCAAGTGTCAGCAGGCTGTGTCCCCATCGGCATCTGGTTCTCAAGAATGAATTTTTAATTGAATAAAACAACCCCATGGTGACAAGGCAATATCCGCCCTGGCCTCACTCTAGGTAGTCTGGGTATAGGACCAGCCCCGTCTGTCAGTCTATGTCAGTCAGCTAAATCTTTAAAACCAGGCCTTTACTTCTGCTCTGCAATTAGTTACTGGTCATTCTTACTCCCGGCTCACTTGGCAAAGCCCAGACTATGTGGGAAAGGTGTGGTTAGGTGTTATGCTGTTCCAGGATAAAACTTCATTTCCAGTGTCCATTCTGCTTGGTGGTTCACTCCTTGCCTGTGGGATTTCACATAAGTTCTCCAGACCAAGGGAATCGTTTCCCTGTCTCCCAGGCATGCGGGACCCTGGGCACGCCCTGTGGCCCCTTCAGGCCTGTCTGCTTAGCCGTGGTTCACAGGCCCAGCGATCTGCAGGAGCACAACAGGTCCCGTGAGCATGTGAGAAAGTAGGGGTGCATGGTGGTGGTGGGGGTGCAGGGGACAGAGTGAACTGAAGACCCCGAGGGGTTCAAAGTGAAGATTTCTAAAGTCCTGCTGCTTAAACAAAAATACACCTTCAGACCAGGGACTGAATCCAGGAATGCTGGCCCCTCCCACCAGCAAAGCCATTTCTACTTAGGTGTCTTGTCATGTGTTCGGATCTCCTACAATGGGGCCTAGAATTTGTGAACTGATCTGGGGTCTCCTTGGTGTCCTCCTTTCCATCAGGCTTAGATTGGGCAGGGTGCCCAAGATGCTGGACCCATTTCTCAGGGGTTCGTGGTCTACACATTTCTATCCCCCTTCAGATTTCTTCCCCCAACCCTGGGCATGCTGGGCCCTTGTCTTGTTTGTGCGTCTGGTGAGGGGCGTGGGGAGGGCACACCTGTGACAGCTTTGCCCCGACCTGTAGACCTAACTCCTAGCACTGTGTCTACAGCCCCAGGTGAGCATGACGTCATCTGTCACCATGTTATCCTCGCTGCACGTCCTCTGTGTCTTCGATGCAGCTTTCCCTAGCCCCGATTTTAAAATTGCAGGACAATATCAAGTGTGCTACTAGATGACTTCCAGGGGAAGTTGCATTCAATGCATTAAATAGCATCCAGTCACGCTGAGAAAACATCCTTCTATTTTGAATTCCCTATGACTCTTGATTATGTCAAAAAGAAAAATGTCCTGCTGGTGCACTTAATTCACAAGATGACCTCGTACACACACGATTACTGTTAGCACAGCGTAGGGGCACAGACTCAGGCTTTCACTGGGAGTGGGAATTACGAAGCACTTAATAGTTTCCATTTTGTTTTTATTTGGTATATTTTATGCTTAATGTCTGCTTACAGCTACACGAGGTACGCTTTCCCTTTCGGTTTGTGTTGCAAAGTTTCCTTTTGAAATAATTCTCCATTAAGTAAATGAATTCATTCAGGAAAAAAAAATCCATCGATGAGAATACATGTTGCTCACCGAGATGGTAAAAAATTATGTATGTGATGAAGGGATGACAATAGTTTGGGAAACACTGTCCTAACCTGTCTTGGAAAGGGCTTGTGACAAAGCAAATTCAGAAGACCACCCTGATGAATATTTCAAAATATCTGTCCATAAGAACGAAAGTACATTTTCTGTCTTTGAGAAGAAAATATTTAAAACTATTTCTTCAGCCTTGCAAAAAAATCCATTCTTACCCTTCAAAAACACGTTTCCCTATCTTTGTCAGTCTCCTACACAATCAGGTGCAGGGATTGGTCCAAACCCTCAACACTTGCTTTGAACTCACCCTGTAACCCAGTGGTAACCCTCTCCTCCACCACTGAGAGAATGGAGGTGGCCAGAGCAGATTTCCCCCATGCCTTACCACTCATTCTGAAAGCATCAACATCTGCCCACACTGTCCACCAACCTAAAGTGATGGCTCTTTCTCCTCCCCTCCCCCAGGATCTGACTGTGCCCATGCTGGGACATTGACTCGCAACCTGTTCTCTCTCTTAGATCTTCTTCATCGTTTCTCCATCTGGGGGCTGTTTTCCATCAGTCCATATCCCTGAGTCTCGGATCACACATCCAAATGCCCACTGGGCACACTTGCTGAAATAGACTTGTAAGCACACTTAACTCAGTATATTTAAAATGAGTCTTTTCATCATCTCTTTTTTACCAGATTCCTCTAATCTATTCTTTATTGATTTGATAGCATCAATATCCTCAATGTCCACAACATTAAACCCAAAGATAACTGTTTTCCTTCACACATACTCTAAACCATGTATATTCAGTCAGATATAATACTCTGTGACTATGGATTTCTCCAATTAATTCTCTTTTCCTGGCTCCCATTGTCACTCTCCTTAGTTCAGTCTCAAATAATCATTCTTGTAATTATACTGGTGAAGTTCTAATCCGTGTTCTTCTCTTCTTTCCTTCTTCACATACGCCTTTGATGCACAATCAAATAAAAATACGATTGTGCATTCACCTGCTCTTAATTTACTATAAATATCAATATTTGCATGGAGAAGTCCAAGCCCTACATAAACATAGGAGATGCCGTGGTTCACCTTGGTCTTCTGTTCCAGCCTCACCTTTTGAGACTCCCTTGTTCACATTTAAGCCCTACCAGTACCAAACTGATTCTAGATCCTGTGTCCATTTGTGCTGTTCTGTCCTGAGCCCCTGGACCATCACTCCACCATGGCCATGTCCCTTGTCTGCCTTGACAACTCTTCCTTATCTTTAATGAATGAACTTAGCTATTATCTGGTCCAAGAAGTCTTCTCTGACCCCACTACCACAGCCCCAGGAAGTGGGAGTCCTAATCTCTGCGGTCCCATTGGACTTTGTACCTAGTTTAGTTTAATCAGAGCATATTCTCACATGGTGCAGAAATGATCTGTTTATTTTCCTGTTCCCTCTTCAGGCTGTGCACTCCTGAAGGAGGGTATTCATTCATCCTGAGTCCTCAGCGAGAGACTTTATACATAGTGGACCCTCAATAACAGTTTGTTCTTCGCAGTTCTTTCATAAAATCATATCATTTGAAAACAATGAGGCATTGTTACAAAATTAGCAATGCTCAGAATTATTAATTCCCATCTATAAGAAGGAGTCAATGGGTAAAACCCTGGAGAGATAACTACAAAAACTTTATTTACACCCACATTGGAAACAAGAAAACATGTACGGTTGATTTTAAATTGCACAGGAATAGTCTCTGTAGGCAGAACAGAGATTAAAATAAGAGCTATTGCCCATCGAAAAATAGATGCAATATTCAAAACGAATAGTATTCACAACAAAGCTCTAAAGGATATCACTAAACAAAACAAAGAAAAATGAGAAACAAATAAAACAGTATGCAAAAAATTTGACTTTTGATAGCCAATTCTCCTATGAGCTGGGGATTGATTCACTGAAAATACCAGAATATATTTGGAAAATGTTCCTTCTCTGCTATTAGCTGTGTGACAGGAAAATCTTCCTAAATTATCCAAATCTACTTTATCTTAAATAAAATGGGGATTAAAAATATCTCCGTCACAGAAAAGTTTAGAGACATACATAAGAATATATGTATCATGTACTGGCAGAGAACTTCACCCAAAATTAGTCCTCATTGCAGTTTAATGATGGAATTACGGAGTGAAAAAGAAAAATTAGAAATTCCATACCTTTTAAATCAATCTGGCATAAAATCTTTGCATTTAGTACAGAGAGCAGCAAAGCTTTCTCTAAAGAGCCAGATAGAAATATTCTTGGACTTGAAGGCTGCGTCACCACTGTCATAATTATTCAATTTTGTCATTACAGAGCAAAAGTGATGTGTGTACAAATGGGCATGGTTGTGTTACAATAAAACTTTATTTGCAAATGCAAGCCAGGGGCCAGATTTAGACCACAGACCATAGTTTTTGCAAAGCCCCAATTTAGTAGATTAGAAGATATAAATATGAGTTAGACATGTTGAAAGATAAATTTTTACATTCCTTTTTCTTTTGTTATAATAGACCCTGGCATCCTATTTGCGAATGTTTTCAAGTTGGTTATCTCACATATTCTCAAAATAAAGTTACATGCTTTGTTAGTATATATTCTGGAGAGAATTATGAATTTAAGATGTGCCTATAAAGATCAGCTATCTTTTGTTCCAAAGGAAGTAGTTACATAAATTCATTCAAAATGAATGAAAATATAGGTCATATATGTTAGGAAAGTAGAATTCTGGTTTTGACTGATAATCACTTTTTTCTCTAGGAAACTAATGTCCAGAAAGTAAAGGAAAGATAAGCAAATGCCAATAATTTCATGGCTTGGAAAGGCAAATACTTCCTATTGATCAATTGTTTCAACATTTAATAAGAAACATCCAGTATGCTTCCCAAGTGTCAACTTAGTGTACATTACCTGTCCCAAAAAAGTGCGAAGTCCGTTCCGTGTTTTTCTTCCTGCTTATTTTGCCACCCTAAGGAAAAACAACAACAATAATAATAGTTTGGAAATGTGATTTTTAACTGTGTCGCCTATTACTGGTATGTATAACTCCACTTGTATGTATCATTTTTCATTTAACATATCTTTTGTTTCTCTTTCATTCTGAAAAACTATTGTTTCATTGCCAGACTCTGAAACTATTTTATACATCTTTGTGTGAAAAGACATGTCATTCTTCCACATCAAAAAGCCACCTATATGTACTCTTTTCTCTGAGCAAACCTTTAATAATGTCTCTTGGGACAATTCTTGTACATTTCCCTCATGCAGTCTCCTTCCTCTAACTCCATTTCCCAAGAAAACTCTACCTTTTTCCATCTAAATGTTTGGAGGCGTGATGCATATTATTCACCATGAAGGACCTTTCAGTTAGAATGTGTCACTATGGTTCCCTTGAAATCTGTCCTATTAAAATTTTCTTCTTTCTCAGAGTGAGAGTCCTGGGCTGAGAGAGCACATCCAACATGCATTTCATTCCTCTTTGAGCCTGGACATTTAGGTCACCTCTTTTTTCCAATGTCTAGGGCTTTTTCTCCTGACCTCTTAACAATAACTATATTCATATTTCCCACAGTACACACCACATCATTTGTTTCCTTGAAATTTCAAGGCCTTGAGCAAAGATTAACGTATTAAAGAAATCCACATGAGAAAAGGAGGTCAGGAATTACCACATCTTTCATATCACTAAATATAAAAATATTTGGTATTGTTCTGAGGGGATGGAGCACATAGGGGAAGACTAGGCAATCCTCAGTGTCTTTCTCTGATGAAGGTACTAAACTTCTCTTTCTAATGGTTTTTGCTTTTAAAGAATTTGAAAGTGTTTGCCCTCTTTTTAAAGAATTATTTATTTATTTATTTATTTATTTGAGAGAGAGAGAGAGAAAGCACAACTGGGACGGGCGAGGGAGACAGGGAGAGAATACCAATCAGACTTTGTGCTGATCACAGAGCTGGACACAGGGCTTGATCTCACCACCGTGTGGTCATGAACTGAGCCAAAATCAAGAGTAGAAGGCTCAATTGACTGCACCACGCAGGCACTTCTGTTTGCTCTCATTACAGTTGTGTTTTAGCTTATGGAATGGGGCAAAAAAGACTTATTCCCACAAATATACTCTTCATTGAAAATTTTCTGTAGATCTTTATATTTTCCTACTAGGTCTCCTTTTAGGAGTAGTTGTTTTTCAAGACATAGAGTTGTTCATTTAATTTTCACAAATCAAGGTAGGAAATCAACCGAGATTATAGGTTTTATAAGAGTAAGTTTCATTTTTGCTTTTTTTTTCATAACTCTTCTTGTATTTGTGATTCTCATCTTTGATTTTCCTGTCATTGACTTCTCTAATCAAACAAGAGGTAACATTTTATTTGCCTGACCCTAATGTTCCTGAACATTTTTCCTGAATGTTGAACCTACTGGTTCAAGCAATATACAAATACTGGAAATGACACAGAACAGCTCTCATGATAAGCATTACTCCATTCGACTTTTTAACAAGGTCTTTATGAAGAACAAAAATTTGAAATTACATGCAAATTGTAGTGTTCTATTGCCTAGTTAACTGATCTCACTCTGTTTAAGGATAAAATATAAAGTGACTTCACAAGACCCTTGGACATTAAACTCTTGGAAATTCGAGGGATGAAATGAGAAGATGCAAGAGAGACTGAATAATTGAATGTCTCTGAGGCAATGAGCAAAATTACATTTGCTGATAAAGATACACATAGATAAGACTGCTTATGTTAGTAAAATGTTTACTCTTGGAGGGAAAAGATGAATTTCAGAAAGCTTCCCCACTTCCTTTTCATATTACTCTGAGCTTACTATATGGAGAATGTTACTCTAGATGAGAGAAATTGTGCACATTTTCATAGTGAAGCAACAAGTGTGATTCATTTTGATTATAGAATTTTAGATCAAGATGTGAAAAGTTTGGGTTGTGTTCTAAGAAATATCTGAATTAATTTTAAGTTAAAATTTTAGGATAAAATCTCAGAAATTAGAATATTCTAATTATAAATATATGAGTCTAGATAGATGTAAAATATATGGGTATTAACATCAAATTGGGAAATACATAATGAGAATATACTATTATAAATATGTTATTTTGAATAAAAAGCTTACATCATAATTTGAAAAATAGTACATACTCATCTGAGAAATACCTTGTCCTGTTTACATAAGGGTGCCTAACACAGTGCTTGGTTAAGAGTAAGCCCTTATTAAGTATTTGTGGACAGAATGGACAGAATGCTTTGTGGGTTTATTTTTATCTTTTTATTTTTTAAAGATTTTATTTATTTATTTGACAGAGAGAGAGAGAGAGTGCGCGATCACAAGCAGGGGGAGGGGCAAGCAGAGGGAGGGGGAGAAGCAGGCTCCGTGTGGGGCTCAATCTTAGGACCCTGGGATCATGGCCTAAGCCAAAGACAAACACTTAACCAACTGAGCCCCCCAGGCAGCCCTCTTCCATAGGTTTAAATCAACAATGCCCTCCCCACCAAGGCAACCTTCAGCTCACAATTCCCTCTCCCAGCTCAGAAGGCTAAACTCATACTTTGTGATGAGCAATCAGCCAGCAAACCAAAGGGCACCTCAGAAATTCGTGAAGAGCCCCAAAAACATCATTCCAAGGCAAAAAGTAACAAACTTCTGGTGTTCCCTTTCCAGAAGGTACCATTCCATAGCTGAAACTGCATCGTTCTTCTGGTGTTCATTTTCCAGATCTCTAGTCTTTCATATTATAGCTGATCAAATATAAATACATTTCTAGAACTAGATTGCTTGGAACTTGCTCAAGATTGACCTGTGACCTTCATTTATGAAAAATGGATACACTTGATTGCTCAGCACTGACACTGAGCATGTTCAATTAATGCTTACATTATAAAGAATGTGCAAACAACACAAACGGAAATTAAATCCTTTTCACTATCTGTCTGCGTCTGAGCATTCATAAATTGGAATAAGTGTGAAAGAGCTGTCCTCAATCAATTTTGGCTCCAGTCCCTGACCTGATTATGCTATGCGTATCAATATACATTCCCTTAATTAAATGTGGTTCAGTGAGCATTAATGGTATTAAAAAGAGAGAGAGAGAGAATGGGGCCTCATATCACCACCCATCAGGTAGTTGGGGAAAACAATAGAGGGATTGATGAAAAGGAACGTGGGCAGAAGAAAAAGCTGTTGTGTGCATTATCATAATTATCTCCTGTGCCGAGTGACTTCAAAGGGAGATGCTAAGACTGTCCCTTGTTTTCCTCAGCGATCTCCTGTAAGGTCTAAGGGTTACAGGGATAGGCAGAGCTGCTACATCATTTTGAGAAATTTGGTCCTGTTTTTGATGTGTTCTCTGTTCATTCACTGCTTATTCTGACACTGCCACAAACGTTTGCAAGCCTTTCCTGACACCCCATTTAAGCAATACAAGAAAGTTACTTTAAGTCTCAGCTTTCTTCCTAAAGCATAAAAAAAAAATGTTCTCTCATTGGGTTGTGAAGCAGCTTCAGTATGCATCCCTCCTCTGATTGCTGTCTCATTTCCTCTTTCCTGTCTTCTTTGTCCTTCACAGGGACAGGAGAATGTCTTCCATCCAAAACGCCATGGTGGTCTGTGAGGCTTGTAGCCCACAGAGAACCTTTCCTGGGTGAGGCTACCTCTCCAGACTCCTGATCGTGGGGACCCTAGCTGAGTGTTGCTTTCATCCTGTGATGTGCTAGGAATGATACTAAGTAAAGCTTCTCACACGGCAACCTTCTCCTCACTTTACTGTGAGCTTAGATTGAGATCTGACAGACGGAGAGAGTCACAGATCGCTCAGAAGGAGGTAGGAGGAGACAAGCAGAATATAACTTCCTGGGCTGGTTTATAGTCATTCCACCAAATATACTCCTGCAGAGCCAACTGATGGAGCCGCCCATGGATTGTTGCCTTTGATAACTGTAGGCAATGAAGGCCCGTTATGTGTGACCAGGTCGTACGAATTGATTACATGTTAAGGTATTGGCATCATAAAATGAGCCAGGCTACCTATGAGTACAAGGAAAATGACAGACGCATGCTTCTCCTGATCCCTGATGGTTAAGTCCTGAGGTAGAGAATTAGATCCCAATGAAACCTAGATTTACATCAGGAATCAGCCGGCCTTCTGGTTCCATGTCCTGACCAGAAAGATACCCAGGAGGGACAACAAAGCACTGGGTTACTCAAACAGTACTCTCTTTTATTTAAATTTTTTAAACATTTTATTTATTTTGTCAGAGAGAGAGAGAGCAGGGGGAGCAGTAGGCAGAGAGAGAAGAAGACTCCCCTCTGAGCTGGGAGCCCAAGGAGGGCCTCGATCCCAGGACCCTGGGGTCATGATCTGAGCCGAAGTCAGATGCTTCACCGAATGAGCCACCCAGACACCCTTCAACAGACATCATTTAAGAAGAAAGGCCTCATGGGACGCCGGGGTGGCTCGGTTGGTTAAGCGCCCAACTCATGATTTAGGCTCAGGTCATGATCTCATGGTCATGAGATTGAACCCTGTATTGGGCTCTACTCAGTGGGGATTCTGCTTGAGATTCACATGTCTCCCTCTCCTTCTGCCCCTCCCCCTGCTTATGTGCACACACTTTCCCTCCCTCTCTCTAAAATAAATAAATAAGTCTGAAAAGAAGAAGGAGGAGGAGGAAGAGGAGGAAGGAAGGAAGGGGAAAGGCCTTATATTACCAGAAGCTCTGGAAACCGAAGACCCAGATTTTTGGTAAATTAACAACTGACTTTGATTAGGTTAGTTTTGGTTGGCCGTGAAGGGGGATATGGATCATTTTATCCATTGTCTTCTGTTTCTGATATCCAACAGCCGATCAGCTAATGTGAAGGACAAGGGGTTTCAGTCTCTTCCATCCTTGAGTCAACTGATTTCTCTCAGTATTTCCAATGTTTATGTTCTCTCTCTAATAGCCCCTACCTACAGACTTGTAAATGTGCTCAAGTCCCTCCATACTTAATAACAATAAGCCCAAAATAGTACATATCCAAAAGGAAACGCAAAGGAGGAAGACAGAAAGTGACTTCAGCTCGTCTGACGTTGGCTGCTCCCCTCGTCAGTGGTCTGTAGCCCTCTCTCCTCTCCACAGACAAGCTGCTTAAGAGGTGTGTCTCTGGTGGTTCTCTCCAGGTATCCCAAACCCACTCCCACTGAAATTTATCTTCCGTTCCTACAGCTGCACCGAAGTGTTCTCACTAAATCACCAATGACCCTGTTGTGAAATCCAAAGGACACTTTCAGTCCTGGTCTGACTGGCCCTCAGCTGCCTCCAGTACTGCCTTCTAGGCGGCCATTGTGCCTCACTGTCCTGGTCTGTGTCACTCATCTGTGGCCACAACTTCCATTTTCCCTGCAGGCTTCTTGTCCTGGGTGGGCCTCTAAACCTTGGTTTAAGATCTCAATGTAGGTGCGCCTGGGTGGCTCAGTGGGTTAAAGCTTCTGCCTTTGGCTCAGGTCGTGATCTCAGGGTCCTGGGATGGAGCCCTGCATCGGGCTTTCTGCTCAGCAGGGAGCCTGCTTCCCCTTCTCTCTCTCCCTGCCTCTCCTCTCTCTCTGTGTCAAATAAATAAATAAAAATCTTTTTAAAAAAAAGATCTCAATGTATAATCTCCTTTATTATACCTGACTCATCTCATCTGAGCCCACGATTTCAGGGACCAATTTTATGCTGATGATTCTTAAATCTTTGTTGCTAGCCCAGATCTCTTTTCTGAGATCCCAATTCACATGTCAGAATCCTCACTGAGTATCTGAAATTGGCTTTCTTACATGTACCACAAAATAGATAGATCAGAAAATACACATACAACCTTTTGCTAAAAAATAACTCTGCCTCCCAGTGGTTGAAATGATCTTCAACTCAGTTTTTGCAAACCAAACACCTGGGACTCAGTTTGGACTTCTTTGTGTCCTCAATGGTCCATTCACACATCACCAAGTCCTAAGATCCTGTTTCCTGGATCTGTCTGCTTCTCTCCACCCCCAAGGTCAATGTTATTTTCCATTACCATCATGGCAAATAGCTCCCTTTTTCATTTTTCTGGATGCAGGGTTGCCCAATTTCTACTCTCTGCAACTAGTTAATGTCCATGTGTTCATGTCTCCTCAGACTTCTCTTGCCTCTCCTTCTGCTCTAGTCTCATATCTAGCTGCTTTCTTTTGCTTCCGACTTTCCTGCGATACTCATTCTTTCATTTAGGACTTTGGATCCTGACTAAAAAATAGTCTTCCTATAAACTGCCAAGATCATTCCTGCTCATTCTTCAGAATTTTGCTTCAATTACATTTTTTTTCCTAAGAAAATCCTAACATCTCTCAATCCCTACCCCAAACTAATAATAGCCCTTGCTATATACTGCTATGATTCACTGACTATTTTCTATGCTTTATTTTACATTTTTTTTTAACTGGCTATCAATTCTTATAAGAGATAGCAAGTTCAGTGATTATACACAGGCAGAAACTTGATTAGGGTTCAGTTGAACATCCACTAAGAGGAAGAAATGTCTAAATGTATTATCTGGATGTATGTTTACAGACATGGGAAATAGTTTTAATAATTTTCTATGATATCCTGTTAAGTAAAAAAAAAATAGAGTTTAATATATGATGTATACAATATTCCAATTAGTAATAAATACATTTCCTTTAAAAATAGAAATAAGCTACTGGTAGAACCTCCAGAATGGTGGAATGTGGACCTCTACAAATATTTTCCTCCATAAACCAACAAAAACACTGGCAATGACAGTCTAACATTTTTAGAACTCTGGAAATTGATTAAACCTTTGCAACAAAATGAGGGACATTTATTCTAGAAAATCTGCCAAACTTCTGTAAGAATAACAGTCCATAGCACATTATCTCAATCTATTCCCATCCTTCTTTCTTCCATTGTGCTAGCTAACCTTGAAAACCAGCAGCCACTGGAGGTCACAGACTGGGTTTGAAACTCCTGAAAAAGTCCTATCTACAGAGCATTTTTAAAACTTGACCTATCTCAGAGCTTTTTGGAAAAAAACCCTATTGTTACTGAATTTACTCAGAACTCTTCTTCCAGGAAAAGCCTTCTCCAGAGGGCTTTGGAGAAAACAATCAGCAGCAATTGTTTACCATTACGTGAGTCTGGGGCTACAATACCAGCTGGGACAAACAGAAGTTTGACAAAAATATTAGAAGAAAGATGTATGGATTGTGATGTCCACAGAGAGCTTTGAAAAGTTGTAGCTCTTGGTATTAGTAAATAATCTCAACGGTGTTATGGGATACAAGATATACATAACAAAAATCAATTATATTTTTATACATTAGCAATGAACAAGAGTAAAATAAAATTAACAAAGCAATTCAATTTACAGTAGCATTAAAAAGAAAAATACTTGAATAAAGGTAACGAAAGAAGTTCATATGTGTGCACTGAAGGCTACAAAGCATGGTTGAAAGAAATGAAAAACCATCTAATAAACAAATGGCATTCATGTCCATGGATCATAAGACATGTTATTGTTAAATGACTATTCTTTCTTAAATTTATTTACAATTCAGTGAAATTCCTCTTGAATTCCCAGTCTTTTTTTTCCAGAAATTGATAAATTAATCCTATATAGAAATGCAATGGCCTAGATGGACAAAACAATCTGAAAAAGCACAAAGTTTGGAAGACTCTCAATTCCTGACTCCAAAACTTACTATTTAAGGAATCTGTGGTTATACCGAATATATACATAAATAAATATAGTATACATAAATACATAATAAATACATAATACATAATAATAAATAAATACATAATACATAAATACATAAATACATAAATAAATACAGTAAACAACTGGTGGAAACCATATCTTGGTTCCTTGACCTATGTGGCAAGAAACATTTAGAAAGTGGTGTCACATAGGCACCTCTGGCATTTCTCTACCTATAAAATAATAAATCAAAAGCAATATTTCTTGGCCCATCAAAGTAAGTCTTATTCACAAAGAGTTTTGTTTAAACTATCTATAGTGGATTATAGTATCAGCAACTGAGATTCCTAACTATTTACAAGTGACTTTTTTTTTAAAAGATTGATTAAAAAAAGATTTATTTATTTATTTTTGGAAAGAGAGATAGAGAGATAGAGAGAGAGAGCACAGTGGGGAGGGGCAGAGGAAGAAGGAGTTTTAAGCAGACTCCAGAGCCTGTGGTGGGTCTCAATCTCAGGACCCAGAGATCAGAACTCAGCCAAAACCAAGAATCAGACACTCCACGGAGAACACCACCCAGGTACCTATAAGTGACTCTTTCTGAGTAGTAGAATTAAAGTAAGATTATTTTGTATTTTTAATCTTTATTTTCTAGTTTATTTTATAATTAATATATGCTCATTATGTAAGAC
>CM053608.1:2238130-2269013 GCA_028646535.1 Procyon lotor | reverse complement strand
TGTTGGGTGGTTTCAGGAAAGTCAGAGTACCTACCATTTGATTCAAGGCACCAAAATGGGAATCCTGAACATCACAGTAGAGTTGCATCCCCTTTTCTGACATAGACTCAGGAATCATACATCATCACTTCTGCCATACTCTATCAGTTTAAATAAGGCTTAAGCCCCAATTCAAAGACAGTACATAAACTCTGCCCATGGGAGGAGGGTTATGACCACATTGTTTAGTAGCCTATCTTTGGAAAAGACATGTTGCACAAAATGTTATCACAATATTGATTAGTTGTTTTTTTTTTACATATGGTCTCACAAGTACCATTTCTGGTGGCTAAAATGTTACCTGTTGGGGGCTTGAAACTGATACTTAGAATTAAATTGAATTCAGAAGAATTGCAGCTGTTACTTCTAGTGGAATGTTGATATGGTGTCTCTCAGGGCACAATACAATTTCCACTTCCATACTGGAGAGTGCAAACCCTCTGAGTAGGGACCATTTGTAAAAAGACAAGGCTACTTACACAAATAAGCCAAATCAGATTGCTTGAAAAGACAGAGAATTCTTAAAAGCAAGGTTAAAGGGGCGCCTGGGTGGCTCAGTCATTAAGCGTCTGCCTTTGGCTCAGGTCATGATCCCGGAGTCCTGGGATCGAGCCCCGCATCGGGCTCCCTGCTCGGCAGGAAGCCTGCTTCTCCCGCTACCATTCCCTCTGCTTGTGTTCCCCCTCTCGCTGTGTTTCTCTCTGTCAAATAAATAAAAAAAATCTTTAAAAAAAAAAAAAAAAGCAAGGTTAAAGACGATGAATTCCAGGGTCTTTAGAGATGGAGGTACACGGAAACATACCTTGTCAGGGCATTCGCCTAAATTATAGTTTATTAACTTCCCTAGTTCCTATCCCCAGGAAATGATAGTCAGTGCTCTATCATATCAGTTATTGTCATCTATGAATTAGGACATCGTATGGTTTAGGACTTTGGAGAATCCTTGGAGGTAAAATGGTGAACCTAAAAAATACTGAGGACAGGCAAAAATCTGTAAGAAATTTTTAGGCACAGCAAATTCTTAAGAAGGAACTCACCAAATGAGATTAGGGACCTAGCGGTTTCCTTGTAACCACTAAGACTATAGGTAGTAGGGGGTGTAAGTGGTGTGTGAATAATGTGATATTATTACTTTACTGCCAACTCCAATTTCTTTTACTTAATGAAGCCATTGCTAGATGATGAATTAGTCCATATTCTAACCTATTGCTGTTTTTGTTATTTTGGGGTCACAAGTGAACTCTGCCATTGTAATGGGAAGTACTAGTAATTGATTTTGAAATATTCCTGTCTGCAGCATGATCCTTCTCCAAAGGAACAGAACAAGGTTCCTATTGCTTAAGCAATTCAAGTTTGACTTATCAGATTGGGATTTTGGGATTGGTGCTTATGGGATCTTGCAGTAGCCCAAGGATATACAGAGTTTGCTCATTTTGGAACCACCGTATATTGTGCTGAGGGAATTACCAGCCTATAATGAAATGCAAATTAATTCCACACTCTACGAAGTTCAAATAAAGTTCAGTGAGACAAGTCTTCTCAGTACTTGTTATACTGGAATCAGCCCCATTCCACAGGATAGATTCATAAATTTTCTACATTTCTTTTTCATTACATAAAAGAAATAACACTCCCAGTCTCTCCCATGTGATCATGGGTTTAAGACACATTCCCAAAATAAACTAAGATGACCAACAAAATCAATAATCCGATAAGTCCGGAGGAGTGCCATGGCATTCTGGTTTCTTTTCCTGTGCATTTCCCATTTGGTTTCTATCATCATTCAAGGTGGTTCCTTGGAGTTGTGAAGTTCCATCAGTTGACAAACTGGTTAATTCATCCCCAGTCTTCCTCTCTGCATGCCTTTTTCATTCTGATTGAGAGGAGATCAGAGCATTCCAGCTGAATTTCAAGGCTGTATGTAGCCCTTGTCTTATCACTCATATGCACAGCACTGTTGCAATGGGAAATGTGGCGGAGTAAACATTTTAAATACAAACCCATCAGGCAGGAAATAAATGGAGGGTGAAGAAAGTTATGCAGTCTCTAGGTATTAGAATTATGTTTCCTCAAAAATTAAATGTGTTAAAAATTTTTAATATTCGTATTCCTTCCTTCTATCCAGTGATCTATCTCTACACTGAAAACCTACATATGTCTTCAGAAAATCCACTCGGAGTTGTCTATGGTCATAATTTTCCCTATTTAATTTTGATGACATCATTTTCTCTTGTGCTTTTCAGTTTAGACCTATGGTTTCATTCTTCTGAAGAACCCAGAAACCAAGGTACTGGGTAATTTGTAGGGATTTAAAAGCTGCACAAGCCTATGAAGCTAATGCTAATACAACTATTATACGTGAACAGTGTGGTTTTAAGAATATGTAGCTACTGGACACATACCTGCCTTCATAAACATCCTGCTCAGACAATCACTTAGAAAGCTAAAGGGAATTCAGAAAAATTTAATGGGGCCTCCAAAAAAGAAGTGCCACACATTTTAAAAGAAGAGTACAGAATCAGCATCTTTTTAGACAGATTCTGAATTTTGTGGATGGGTTCTTTTGAAGGATCCAGATGTACGAAAACGACAGTCTCTTATGACTTGAGCACATTTCCCTGATGCCTTTCCTAACAGAAACATACACACAGAAAGTTATTTTTTAGACTTTCATTTGAATCATCATAAAATGCATATTTGAGAGTGCTTATCTTTGGTTTGCATTTAATGTTTTGCTTTTGAAGTGTGAACAAGCAATCACTGAATAAAATGAGTGAGCTGCTATCCGGCTATCAAACCTGGACCCATAATCAAGTTTAGATGTTTTGTGTGTGTGTGTTTTAGTATCACTTCTAACATTGTTCCTGTATTACTCAAGGTTCTCCAGAGAAACAGAACCAATCCTATCAGCTGAGAGAGAGAAAGCAATTTGTTATGAGGGTTTGGCTCATACAATATAGAGGCTGAGAAGTCCCACTGTCTACAGACTGCAAGCTGGAGGCCCAGGAAAGTGGATGGTGTAGTTCTAGTCCAAGTCCAGAGGCCTGAGAGCAAGGGAGCCCAGGCTGAGTCCAAAGGCACCAATGTTTCAAGGCAGAAGGTTGCTATTTCAGCTGAAGCAGAGAGAATGAATTTGCCCTTACTCTCTCTCTCTCTCTCTCACTCACTTTGAAATTCAGGCTCTGAGGATATTGAATGATGCTTACCCACTTGGTGAGGCTGATCTACTTGACTTCATCTACCAATTTAATGCTAATATTTTCCTGGAACACCCTCACAGACACACCCAGAAATTATATTTTACCAGCCATCTGGGCATCCCTTAACCCAGTGAAGCTGACACATGAAAGTAACCATCACAGTGCCCATTCTCTATTTATTCCACTGTGCTTAACCCAAGAATAGGCAAACTCTAGACATGAAAATGCACCTGGATGGGATCTATGTAAACCACCATTCATTTATTCCATTGTGCTGAGCATGGGGATAGCACATTCTGGACATACAACCATAAAAGATAGTTGGGTGAGTCATCAGTCATTCAGCCACTGAAAGAGTGTGTTTACAAGTATTTTTCTCAAGACAATCTGTTTTCACTTTTGTATTCTTTCCAGAATTAAAATGTTTTGCTTTTATATATATCAGGGTGGCTTTCTGTTCTCCAACTCTCTCTTCCAGCCCATCAATCAGATGCTATAATAATTGGTACAATAATGATTATATTTTATTCAAAGATATCCAATGACTCACTATTGCCTATAATAATATAAAAATACTCAGCCTGACTTTGAGATGTTCTGCTATGTGTATCTCTGAACTTTAACTTTTTAATTATTATCCATTTATTTTAACATATCATTTACTTATCATGCATTTATTGAGCACCATTATATCATGTGAAAAAATTACCCAAGCAATTAACGAACACAAGAGCTCACAGTCATTAGCTGATCAAGATGTGCAAATAAATACTCATAACATAATGAAATGGGCATTATCATAGAGGAAACGTTACAAGGGAGCAGTAAGAAAAAGAAAGCCTAGATGAGTTAAGGAAAGCTCCCAGAAGACATGTTAGTTGAGCTGTTAACAATGAGTAGGGGTTTACCAAAAAGGTAAGGAGGGAAGGGTATTGAAGAAGGAAAGAAAAGAGTGAGCAAAATAAGGAGGCATTAATTTTTAAGCCAAGATCAGGTGATGATCCATAGCATGACATAGGTTAGAGTATATGCAAGAAAAGAGTGGTCAGAAATAAGTCCTTGAAAGAAAATTATAAGTAGATAGTGAAAAATCTCATGCTGGGAACCATCAAACATATTTAAACTGGAGTATTTCATGAGGAAATTTGTGTTTTATAAAATAAAGTAGTGAGTAGCATAGAAGATTGGCCAGAAAAAGCAATAACTAAAAGCAGAGATTCTACTTAAAAGTGATTGAAATCATCCAGGTGAGGTGTGAGACAGTTAATAAAGTTGCTAATTTATTAGAGAAGAAAGAAATATTTGGGGATAATTCTACACTATTTTTATAGGATTTGATGGCTATTCAAACATGATAGCTGAGAAAGAAGATGGAATGAATGATGCTGGCAATCACCTTCCCAGACTGGGTGACAGGTGTCAGATAATGCCAGCCTACAGGCTATATTCAGCAGGAAAAAGAGTTGGTTTGGGGTGTAAAGAAAGTAAAATAATTTATTTTGTTTGGAATATTTTGAGTGTGAAGTGTCCTTGTTTTTATTGGACAACTCATTCAGCCAGAAGTCGAAATGATGGCTTTATTCCTCTCACATCTAAGATGGAAATTTGAGAGAATGATGATGCTGGTGGAAGCAGAGGGAGAGAATAATATATAGGAAGAAGTGGTGGAGAATTAGAAAAAGAAAAGAGCCATAATTACCAAATCTTGGAAGCAACCAAGATATCCTTCAATAGCTGAATGGGTAAATGCACCATCATCCATCAGACAATGCAACACTATTCAGCACTAAAAAGAAATGAGTTACAAAGCCATGAAAAGACATATAAGATCCTTAAATGTACATTACTAAGTGAAAGAAGCCAATCAGTGAAGGTTATATGTTATGTTATGGAGAAAGTTATGGAGAAAGTAAAAAGGTCAGTATGCAGGGGTTGTGAAAGGCGGTTTAAAGGCAGTGAAATGACTCTATATGACACTGTAATAGTGGATGCTGTGCACTATATATTTGTCTAAACCTACTGAATGTACGACACCAAGAGTGAAGCCCAGTGTAAACTATGGATTCTAAGTGATGATACTGTGTCATTGTAGGTTATCATTTGTAGCAAATGTCCCACTCTTGTGGAGATGCTGATAATGGGGGAGCCCATGTATGTGTGGGGGTAGGGGATAAAAAGGAAATATCTGTACCTTTCCCTCAATTTTTCTGTGAACCTAAAACTGGCATAAAATGATGGGATCTCAAAAAAAAAAAAAAAAGGAAAGGGAGAAAGAGAGAGCCTTGTGGAAACCAATGTTTAGGTCAAAGTTTAGCCCACATTGGATTAAAAAGCCAGAGAGGTTAGTGTTTAAGAAAAAATGGAAGAGCGAATTTAAAAAATGAGTGTTTTATATCACTGAATAATTCAAGACCATTAAATACAAGAATGAGTATGACATATGTAATGAATTTACCAAGAATAATGTCACTGATATTATTTTCTAGGATCTTCCATATATTTTCAGTAGCGTGATAAGCATATAAACTTGATTGTAGTAGTTTTGACAAAAATAAGGAGTGAAAAAATTATGACTACAAAGCTAGATTCATCTTTTACAAAATTTAGCAGTAAACTTAGATGCAGACATACAATAAGCTGAAGTGTGCCAGGGCATCTGGTTGACCAGAGGAGGGGCTGAAGGCCAGAAGAGGCCATTTACTGCTCACACTAGCAGAACACAATGGGTGTGGCATCCCCTGGAGCTGTGTGATGTAGTGGCTGGTATGACTGAGTACATTGTAATAAAATTAAGGAGATAAGAATAAATGGGGAAGGAAAAGATTTGCATAAGTTTCAAAATTCTCCTTTGAACATATTAAATCCAAAGAACCTCTAAGATGGCATTGAAACTTGGTTGTTCCTCCTGATCGATGGACATCAATTCTAGTGTCATCGTTGTGTAAATTCTATTTAAAGTTATTGAAACAGATAACATCACTCAGGGAAAAGATGCATAGAGGAAAGATAAATTGTCCCTGACTGGATTCAGAAGAACTCCAACTTTAGAGGTCAGATGAAGAAGAATCCGGAAAAGAAAGAGAAGACGGAATGGGTTCAAAGGACAATAAGAAGACTATACCATCATGAAAGCCCACAGTTAAAAGGATTTCAATGAGACAACAGTTAACGGAATTTAAAATGTTGATATGTTGAAATGATGAAGAGAGAAAGTATCCAGTTGGTAATATAAAGGACAAATGATGACCTTCGTAAAGGCAATTTTGGTGAGAATTTAAGCCTTCTAGAGTCAACTGCATACCTTAACATGACTTTAATATGCCACTGCCTACAACAACTTAGTTTTACTATTCCAGGAAGCTCTATCAAGGAAGATCAAAATTGGAATTATTCTCACTGGTTATTCTGTAAACTTCTTAAAAGATTCCTAGATGCTTCAAATGGAATGAATTGTACCCTAGGATTCTTTGAACTCCTTACCCACAGACTTGCCTTACTATGCTCACCAATCTTTTATATCATGATGCTTACTTGGTCTTAACAAACCCTCCGCATTGAAAGATCCAACCACACCACAAGGCAAAGTATCAGTAAATATCCCAGCCTTGTTGTTGCCCTCTGAGATGCTGGTAAGCCTGTGCAGGCAGGTCTCTTCCTTCCCACGGTCGGAAATAAACAAAAATTTGTTTCATCAGCAGGCTGTTTTGGTAATAGTTGGGGGACCCAGCATTTGACAATGGGAAACAGAGCAAGGAGAAAAAAACCTGAATGGATGGGCTGTAGCATAAAGTATATAGAACAGCATATGCAAAAATTTTGAATTGTTTAGCTGTTAAGGAGGTAAGCAGGTTGACAGATGTAAGAGCAAAAAAGAATTGGTTTTATTTAATTTTTTAAGATGGAAGAACTAGAGCATATATGTATGCTGAAAGAATAATCTTGAGAGGAGATTGGTGATGCACAGGACAGAGGGCTGAACTGAAGAAAGGAGGTCCCCAGGCAGGTGAAGGGGACGGATCTGGGCACACCTGCAAACATAAGCTTCAACGAGGGAAGAAAGCCTTTCTTCCTTCATTGTTTCAAGAAAAGGGCGATGGGTAAATGTTAGATTTGTTGGTTTGAAGATGAAGAGATCTTTGTTTTCTGTTTGTTTAGGTGAGTTTAAGTCAAGGAATGCATGAGAAGAGGGTGTGGTGGAAATTTCAGAAGCCAAGAAATGTAAAAGGGTTTCTTCTAAAAGCGTAAGAGTAACATTATTATTGAGAACATATATGAACTCTGCAATCAAGATTATACAATACATTATGTAGCCTGATAAGTCTGGTAAGTGTTCCTGCAAAATACGGACATTTTCCTTCCTGAGGGGGATAGAAAACTATCAAGAGCCACGGAGTCTTTGAGCCATGACATCAGGGAGCACCTGGCCAGGGGGATGGCTATAGACATCTTGGATAGCAGGGGTAGCACCATGACCCTATGTCATTTCATTGCATGGATTTCCCAGCAAAATTGAGAGGAACGTACACAGATTATATACCCCTACCCTCACACATGCACAGTCTCCTCCGTCATCAACACCTCCTCCATTTGTTACAAAGACATCATTATCATCCAAAGTCCACAGTTGACATTAGGGTTCACTCTGGTGTTGTACATTCTATGGGTCTGGACAATTATAAAATAACATGTATCCACCACTATCATATCATCCTCTGTGCTTACCTATTCACCCATCTCTCCCTATTACCCCTGGCAAACACTGACCTTTTCCCATTTTCCATAGTTTTATCTTTTCCAAAGTTGTCTTATAGTTGGGATTATATACTCTGCAGCCTCTTCAGGTTGACTTCTTTTACTTGACCTGATTAATTCTGAAGCAGATAAAACAGAGCAATTTTTGTCCATCTTGAAAGTTTTAAAATCAATGATTAATAATACATCTATAAGTTGTTTTTTTTTTTTTTGAGGACTCACTTAAAAAATCTTCAAGTATGTGTTTATTTGGTTACGACGCCAGCATTCCCCTTTCCATTCACGTAATGATTTATACCTTCCACTGACAGCCAGGAATTGTTAATCTCTGAGACCTACTAAGGGAATACTAGACTAGACATAATACTAGTAAATATTTTAGGAATATTCTTTTATACATTCCATGGACTGCTTGACTTGGAAGCTCCAGCTATAAAGTGTATTTTAATCTAAATTTGTCCAAAGCTGAGTGATAGAGGTGCTCTTTCATGGTAAACTTTGATTCCTAGTTCCACATAGCAATGTTTACTTTCAGGAGAAACAATAATCTATAAAACAATAACCTGCTTTTTTTTTTTTTTTGCTTTAGTTCTTGTTTCAAATATTCTGTAATTTAAGTAAAGGACTTCAGTATTCCAAGGCAATGTTGATTCTTCCTCCATTCATTAGATGCGGAACAGAATCACTGACTTAAAAGTGATGATTTGAAGAACATGACAAATTTAGATTTTTTCATCCATCCTTTCTGACATCCTTTTTCTATAATTTACTATCAATTAGATGATTCATTTCCATCTGCATCACACCACTTCCCTCTAGAACTTTCTATAAAGAGTCTGATGCTTCCTAAATGTGTTATGCAAACCATCTTATACTAGTGAGGCCTCTTCTGGTGTATATCTAAGCTGTGAGGAAATGATCGTTGGTGTTCTACACTTGAAATATTTAATTTGGTTTGAACCAATGACAAGTGGCTGTTAAATATTTCAAATCTCCTCTTCCCCTAGTTATTTTAAACAGTCTACTCCAAAACTACAATTTTGGATGTCTCTTGCTTGTAGTTATTCAGGAAGTCTTATTTTAATTCTCTGCCATATTTTCTATAAGGAACAAATTTGGCATTGCGCACATACAGATGCCAGCAATCGACCAAACTGACACAGTCAAGAAACCCACGTGAGGTGCAGATCTGAAGAGAATTAACACATCCCCATAGAACGTCAATGAGCAGAGAAAGAATTATTAGAATGATATCATTTTAAAATTATAGTGCCTAGGAAAAATAAAGGAAATATCATTTTTCATTATTTAGTATCATAAATATTAATTACAGCAAACTCTGTATTTAGCTGTGGAAAGAATATTGCCAACATGTATTAATACACTGCCTGAGGTTTCTGTGTTTGTTTTACTCTTATGCATGAGATTTAGCTCAGTACGATTTTAACATTCCATAAATTAAGACTATGTGCATAAAATTGCAAGTTTAATATTATGCAGGGTATTTATTTGGCTCTGGTGTGTGTACAATTAAGACTCATGGATATAGTAATTTTCATCACAATCACAGCGAGACAATTCCATTAACTTACGAAAACTGAGTTCCGCCAGACATTCTGATTATTAACACGGAACAGAAGGTCCAAAGTGATTGTGTTTATCCTCTCAATTTTCTGACTTGTATTCTTCCCTATATTCTTCATGTGGGAGCTGCTGAACTTTCTGCAAATTTTGTGGGGTTTCCCTTGATGGTATATGCTGTTGTTAGCTCCCAGTGTTGGCTTGTGGAGTTCTGGTGAACTTACCCTTCTAACGTTTATGAGAATTTATGAAGTCCCAGTCAGATGTGCATAAGGTTTTTTCTTTTTTCAAATATACCAGAGAAAAACAAAATGATCTCACCCTCTCATATGATGCTCTGAAAAGGTAAGTCAAACAGCAAGAGCTTGAGGGAGTGTCAACATCAAGAAATGACTTAACATGTTGGTACTTCACTCAAGACCTTAGGATGGTTTTCTCTAAAGTCTCTCGGCAAATACGGGCAAGTGGCCATATTTTTCTGCTATTTTCTTTTGTTGAGATTTAAAATTCAGTCTCAACTTTATACAACAAAGGGTAAATTCTTTTGCTTATCAAAATATGAACACATGTTTTATGCTTCTATTTTATATTAAATTTTGCGAAACTTAAAAGAAGCAGTCATTAATATTAAGAATTTTAAAGCCCAATTTTAAAAAGGATATGGTGAAGGGCTACCTGGGTGGCATAGTCGATTGAGTATCTGACTCTTGGTTTCAGCAGTGATCTCAGAGTCATGAGATCTAATCCTGTGCCCGGCATGGAGTTTGCTTAAGATTCTCTCTCCCTCTGTTCCTCCCCACTGCTCTCTCTTTCAAATAAATAAATAAATAAATAAATAAATAAATAAATAAATAAAAGACATGGTGAAAGTTAATAGAAGTATCAGTGAGGAAATGTCATATAAAAGCAATATACCTTATTTGCTACAAGAAGTCAGAGGCAGAACAGACCATATTAACTGGAGAATTTTGAAAAGTGTTGCACATAGCAGTTGAGATTTGAACCCAGTCTGTGTGTTGGGTAAGATCAAATTCAAGGGAAAGGCCAGGAGAGGTCTTTCTGCTGGTGGAAGGGCATAAACGTGGAGAGTAGACAGGAAAGCAAGTCTGAATGAATCTGAGTGTTCTTTCTGGAGCTAGTGGGATGTCAGTTTGGAAATAGAACTGGAAGAGACCCAACATTCTCGTCTAAGAAGGCATGACCCTCCCCTGTGGACAGTTGGGGCAACTCTGAAGGTTTTTGAGAGACAAGAGTAGTATCAGGAAATCTGAGTTTGAGAAAAATAATGACAGTATTGGTAAACAGGCTAGTATGGGAAAACCTGGGTTGTTGGGAGGCATGCATTAAAAATGTGACAACAGTCACGAAAACGAAGTGGTGACTGTGAAGAACAAAGACACAGAAGGCATAAAGGCAGTGTGGGACTGATGTGCTGGGAGTGGTCCTGGGCAGCCCTGCTGGCATCTGAGAGTCGTGCATCAGGAAACTTTGACACAGGTGTCCCTGATGAGGGTGAGTGTGACATCAGGAAAGAGCACCTCCAAGTGGGAGGCATGGAGGGAACCTGTCATTTGGTTGTGAATTCACTCTCGAGATGAGGCGAGGCACTACAGTGGAAAGGACAGTGAGGCAGAGAGAAGGTCCGCGTGGAGCAGATGCAGCTTCTGCACATCCTGAAGAATTTCTGCTCAGTTCACAGCACAGTACGAATATTCAACCTCCTGGTTTCTGCTGATTAGCCAGTGGGTCCAATCCGACTCTGTGGCCATTCCTAATCAGGTACCTTGAGGTCTCATATCTAAGAGCAACAGACTTGCTCTCCCTTCTCTTCAAGTATAATTTAGAAGCATAAAAAGCTAGGTAGACCTCAGCTCCAGACATTGCTTAGAATAAACATGGAGCATCAAATCTCTAGGCATCTCTTCTGTTCACCCAGTGGAAAGAAACTATCAAACTGTGCACCCCACTGCTATTCCGGCTCTGGCTATTTCAGCTCAATTTATGAGGAGAAAGATGAATTTACATGAGACCTGTCATGGAAAAAAGTATCAAACATTCAGTAAAGTGCTAGTCTAGTGTATAAGGAGGACCCTTGCTTGCCCTTACTTCAGTCACTTTAGGGAGTAATCATTTTGACCTGTTCATTGTTTTATGAGAAAATGAGAAAATGTTTTCCATTTTCTCCCTTCTTTGCATCTCTATCCAATTTTTAATGTTTATTTTCCATCAACAATGTAGTTTGAAAGATACGTTCTTCCTGTGTCCCTCGCACTTGCAGATAAGACCTTTCCAGGAAGACCTCCCACACCACCCCTTAATAAGCAGAAGTACCAGCAGGTTCTAGCTTCGTTTCTTCCACTCAGTAGATGTGCTAGTCTCAACACAGATCTCATAAAATCTCTATTTTATTCTTCATCTGCAAAACACGGACTTTAATTTTTCATGAACCATAAGATTTCAATGATGACTTTTTTTTTCAATTTCTCTACTCTTCATAGGAAGAAACACTGACTTTCTTAAGACCTACAGCATTGCAGAGAAGATTACACATTTATGCAAATTAGTGGAATCTTAAATTTATGTTTGCCATCTTAAATGGGAACTCAACTCTACTTACCAAACTTTTGATTTGTTTGGATTATTTTGTGTTGGAACCCCCACAGGTTTCAACTAATCCCTTGCTCCATGTCCTCAAGCCACAAAGCTTAAACCCAACACAACCCAACATGGCCAACAGTGAAATAGTAGCCACCAGAGAGAAGACTACCCCAAAACTGACACTCCCACCATATATACGGTGAGCTGTCCCTTTCTGCAATGCTTACTAAAGGGAGCATCAGTCCTTCCTGGAGGATTGATTTCTCACCTACCCAACCTCTTGCCACCTTCAACTACCCCTGTACTTCTGACATCACCAGTGTCTACATCTCTGCGGGATCATCACTGTCATCATGCAAAAATCTTATGGTATATCCCATCTAAAACAAAATTGTTCCTCCTGCCTGAATTCATGTGCAACCATCATCCATTTTTCCGTTCACTTTCACAGCCAAATATCCACCAATGTTTTCTTGTACACACTTCCTCCACTCAATCATCACTCCCCCACCCTAAACCACACACACACACACACACACACACACACACACACGCTCATGCATGCTCGCCCATAACATACAATGCACATGCATGTGCGTACACACACACACACACACACACACTTTTGCTGGGATCACCACCTTAGCCATGGGACCAAATCCGGTGGGAACTTTTTGATTGGCTTTACTCTGTCCTCCCAAAGGATTAAGCTAAGCTCTCCTGCCTTGCCACCCCAATCTTGGTGTCCACTGAAATTATAATCCTGTTTGTCCTCTTACCTCTCTCAGCGTTCTTTTCCTTGTTCTTGGCTGCTGATTCCTACTCTTCTGCAGGGAATCCTTGACATGTGACATTTCGTAGAGTTTTACTCATGGACTCATTTCTCTATTGTTTTTATGCCTCATCTCTGGTGGTTCATTGACCCACATGACCTTCCATTTTCACTTACATGATGATTATTCCAGATCTGTGATTCAATTGCTACCCAACATCTTCCCTGAGGAAGTGTCACCTCCCAGAAAAGCTGCCCAAACCACTCAGCAGTGTCTAGGCCCGTAGGGTTCCTTTCTAATACTTAACAAAATTGCTACAAATACACAGTTTGGGTTATTTTTTTGTTTGTTTTTGTCTGTTTGTTGTTGTTCTCTTTGTTTGCTTGTTTATGTTGGTCTGCATGACAAAACAAGTGGTTCAAGTGGTCAAAAAGAATTTCTTTGACAAAAAATGATATATGTCCAGGGCCTAGCAGATTGAATAACACACACTAGACATTCAGTAAATTTCTGTGTATCCTGCGGTTGTCAGCAATGAGAGACTTTCCTTCAGGGACCCTCCAGGTGTCCTCGACAGATATTAAATGGGCGAGATGTAAGAGTTTCCCATTGCAGAGAGCTTTCCCCTTCTGTCACTACAGAGAAGTGCAGTGAAAATAATGTGAAAATAATTAGCATCCAGGTAAATCAATCAAGGGCAGAAACAGCTTCTAATCTTCCATCCGCGGCACTGTGAGGAGGCCTCCCAGAGGCAGGCCACATCCTCCAGGCCAATTCCAGGCCCCCGTTTCCTCCCATTCCAAGAAGCTCTTTGGAATGTTTGTGAGATCATCTGAAAACCAGAATCCACTCCAACGGGTAAGAGCTCACATCAGTCATTCCCGAGTATCTGTGTTGGTAATGACAAAGCACAGGTGACACACTTCACGGCAGACCCACACACGCTGATACTCTGTGCCAGAGGCCAAAAAGCTCTTGAAATGCCCAGCAAAGTTATCAGTATCTGAACTTATGAATATTAATTTTAAAAATATGCGTCCTTGAATGCAGCAAAGAGGAGCAAGATGGTAAGCGTCCTGAGGACTGTTTTGATCCGGCCCTTGAGCTGTTTCTGTCTTAGTAACCACTTAGGGAAAATAGTGTTTCCACTGACTCTACATTTAGTCTTTATTTTTCTCTGCATGCAGCCAAATGTCACTGACACAGCTCCATTTTTAATCTAAGAAACTCTATTTTTAGGTAATTTAGTAATGAATGCTACGTTAGACCAGATTTTCTCAGAAACTCACTGACTTAACTGGCCCATAAGTAATAAAAACCTATCAGCAGCCTGACTCTCCCTGATTATATCGTTTATGTCTCTCTTACCCCGCACATTTAATGTAGAACAAGAGTTTTGTCCAAACTTGAAACATTTAGGGGGTTAGAAAGTTACATGATGTTAATAAAACCAGAGTAAGCAAATCAGCCTTCCTTATTTCTTCGCAAGTTTCATTTTACGACCGTCTGCCGGACTCATTTCCAGGATCCCGCAAAGGATGGGGGCTTGGATGCCACTGCCTTCCGTTCCGCCTGGGAGGTGAAGGCAGAGGAAGAGAAGACGTCCACGCAGGCAGGTGGAGAGTTTCTATGTTATTAATTTTCAAAATTAAAAATCTCAACTGTTTAATATTTATTGTATGGGAACAATGTAATTTTAAAATGGTCTCTTATTATTTCCCTCAGTTTCCCTCAAAACTTTTGCTATCACGTTAATGCTATTGCCAATATTTTTTATTTTAATTTATAAAGAGTGGAATTCTTTTTCCCTTACAATGTAACCTTCTGTCCTGTCATCTTGGGGTGCTGACTGAGCTCGCGTACAGGGCCTCAAAGGACATCAAGCTTATTTCCCAGGTGAGAGTGTAGAGGCCAGCAGCCCGGAGACCAAGGGACAGTTCTGCGAGCCTGGCTTCCTCCTCTGTGTCCAAACTGGCGGCTGCATTTGTCATCATAACACACTAGAAGAGGGAGGGAGGACACAGGTCTCCTGTCCCTGAGCATGTGCCCCTAACTCTTCATAGGCCACGTCCACGTCCATCCAATGGGCACAGAACCTCGGAGACTGGGAAGTGCAGTCTCGGGGGGCTGGCGGCCTGCGTGTCTGAACCCAGGCAGGGGGGTGGTCTAGTAGGAAAAAGGAGAAAGGACGACGGCCCAGGAACAAACAGGGGGCAAATCCTCCTGTGACAAGATGGCTGCATCAGAGCATAGCACAATTTCCTAATTCCTGAAATAGATTTCCAACTTATACTTCTCCAACATTGTGCATTTCCCTGGACCCTTACTGTTTTGTTTTACATATTCATTAAGGAGTAAGACTGAACCTCAATCACATTTCTCTGTATTTCTTTTTGCATTGTGTCATTCCTTTGTTTTCCCGTGTGACTCTTCCTTAGACTCATGCAACTTCCTCTATATAAACATTACATGTTAGGAAGTGAATCATTTCACTGTTCAGTTTCCTGAGAATACTTTTCAGTTGTTTGTGTTTTCAGCTGGAAAATGCTTTTAACATTAAGAATTTTAAAACTACTATATATTGTGTATTCCTTTTTTCATATATTATTCCATGATTTTTATCACTAGAAAGCCCTCCATTCTCCAATCCAAATTACCAATATCTTCTGTTTTAGGTATTTTGAAGAAATACTTTTCTTTGCTTTACTGTTTTCTCACAACCTCTTTACTGATTGAGAATCACCTTAATGATAATGATCCAAATCCAATTTGAGCTTGAGGAATAGAAATAGTGGTTGATTAACAGTCAACTAAATTTCTCAGAGAGTTGTCATATTGCTAGTTTGTTTTCTTATTGCTGTACCCACAGCTAATAAATCCACAGCTAATAAAATAATAAAAATAATAGAGGAATAGGTATTAAATATTTACTAAGGTGATTATTTAATAAACGATTCATTGAACATTTTTATGAAATGTTTCAATAATGATAGTAGATCACATACACACACAAAAATGTCTATTATCCTGAATAAGCACTACCGAAGTATGTCTCAAGGTCTGTGTTACAGATCATTGTGATATAAGGGGTTGTGGGATTCAAAATATATTTAGAAAACATTATAAATCTTCTCTTTTTTTAGGGGAATACACATAGAACATATTAGCAGATTATAGACCCTAGAAAGTCCTGTTATATCTTTATTTAGAAATCTAAAAGATTTTTGACCGAGATTACATATGTATGGATACATGTTGGTGTGTGAATATGGAAATCTACAAATACAGTTAATTTTTCTGATAAGTTATTTTAGGAAAAAATTCCCTAGGGACTTCTCTTTGAACAAAAATGAATTTCTTGATAATCAATGCAAATATATTTCAATGCCTTTCTTGTGTGGACCACTAAAGAGTTTCACACTAATAAAATGTAATGTCACTTCAATTGTATATTGTTCAATATTTTTAAATGTATTCCCCTCTGGTTTAAGTCAGCTAGAGCCAGTCTGTCGTACCCCAATAAATAGATGCTCCCTCTATCCATTTCCATTGCCACTTTGCTAACCTAAGCTCTAAATGTCTTTTATCTGAGCTGCTTCGATATAATCCCAGTGGAGCCTAAAAATTCCACTCCATTCTCCACGTTCATATGAGCACCTTTTTCTAAACTATAGGTTTCTTTGTGTAATTTATTTTCTTAAAAATCTTCTAAGGCACCCTATCGCTCTTGGAAAGAAGTCCAACCTTCCTGGCTTAGTATTACATGTCATTCTAAAACCAGTTGGGACTTACCTTCTTATTTCCTTTATGCACTGGGGTTGTCATATGACCTCTGATTTTAGACCAAGATTTCTCAATTACCCACAAGAATTAGATAAGTTGTTTGATAAAAATGGAGATTTCCAAATTGTCTCACCTACCGGGACCTGGTTCCTTTTTTGAAAACCTGCTCAGCCTTAGTGACCCCAGAGTTTACTGCATCTAAACAGAACCCGGAATTTGCCGTCAGCTCTCTGTCCCAAGTCAGGCCTTACTCATGGATCTTCCCTCTGCTTGGATCCCCTCCCCATTCTTCCAATGAACTGAATACTTATACACCAATATTTGTTATGAATTAATCATTTGCTAGCAATAACTATAAATATATTCTGTTCTTGATTTAAAAAAGAAATTTAAACATTATGGGATATTTATACATCTGCATTTTAATGTGCTGAAGAAAAATGACAGTTACAGGTCAATATCTATTTCAGTTATTTGTCCATGATACTGCTGAAATATTTTGCTTCCCCATTTTTTCCTGAACTTGCACAAAATCTCATCTCTAAAGCAGAAAAACTTGTGAAAGAGAAAGAATCAAGGAAAAACTTGTAAAAGAACAACCAAAGGAAAAAAAAATTAATTCCACATGACTCTGCATTATTATCTATTTGGAAAAATGTTCTTGCTAGTCTTGTTTGTTTGTTTGTTCCTGTGGTAAAATTTAGCAAGATAGAATATAATTGCTTTAGACTTAAAGAGCCCACATGTTTCACAGATCTGCAAAAGTCCAATTTTCCTTGCTGGAATCTAAGTTGCATGAGTGTATGTCTTCTGTCTGCTTTCATTAAGAAGATAGAGTCAGTGTCTCATGCAATGCCCTGTGCAAGGCAAATGCTCAACGAATGAATGAATGGATAACCCTGTATTTTAGGGGGGAAATGCAGTCCACAGAACCAAACCATATACTCTTGTAACCATCTTCAGTAGAACTTGAATTCTTCACAATCCTACAGTGTAGGAACTATAATTATCTTCCTCGTTGTACTGCTGAGTGAACTGAGTCACTGGAAGAATGGAAGACTTATCTGAAGTCATAGTCAGGAAGTACCTAGAGCCGGAGGCACGCCTAGGCTTTGACACTGGTCTGTGCTCTGGAGCTCTGGGCTTCCCAGGGCTCATGAAGGCGACAGAGCTTCTCAGATTATACTTGAGTTGAAATTTAAGAAACAACATCAAGTAGCAATTTATTTCTTTAGTGTTTCTCTGGGTACCCATATTATCTTTGCTACCCATGATTTCACCCGTCTGTAGACAGAAATCTACTCTCCTTATTCTCTTATATCCTAAACCCAGCCCTGTTTTGGAGCAACCTGACCGAATCTGGTAAGATTTTACCAAATTCGTACTTGGTAGAGTATAAACCCATTTTTCAGTTTGAAAACAACTGTCTGATGTGCCCGAGTAAAGTTTCGAACTACGCGTCTCCAGAAATCTAGTCTCCTGTCCTATCCACTCTTGGATATTGTGTGAATATTACTTTTGCTCTGAATACTAATGTGCTTGGACTTCTGGATGATACCTGCTGATTAACCCCAAACTAGGAGACCTACTTCGAGTTGTCCACTTGACCATAACTCCAACACTCTGTTTGTGAGGGTTCTTCTCATTGTATTTAGATATTGCTTGGGGTCTACTTCTTACAGATGAATCACTTAAGAGCACCATGCCATATTTCTTCTGCTTGAAGGTATCTGTTCAGAGAAAAGGGTCAGATGTCTTCAGGATCAAATTCTGTAACAAGCCAAAAAGAGCTTGCTGGTTCCAGTTGGGAGGTGATATTGTACTTCTGAAGAACTACCTTGGAGATCAATACTCCAGCTAGCCTTGCAAGTGTGAGTCATGTCTACCCCTTTCTATCTTCATCTTCCTCACCACTGATCTTTTTTACTTAGAACTCAGCATATTTGAGGTCTTCTAAGAGTCCTATGAGGTGGGCAGTACAGATAACATTAATCCCTTAGAGAAAAGTGAAGCTGAGACAGCTTAAGAGACATTTTCAGAAGGGAGATATCGAATTGGTTCTTCTGCATCCAAACCTTTTCATTGCATTATGCAGATGATAGGGCTAAGATAAGGAGGAGTGGATTCCCCAATGGCAAGAGTTCAATACAACTATTGTACAATTAAAATAAATAATAAGATGGGAATTGGGTCCATGAAATCCTACATCTTGAGATTCTAGACCTGTGCTATCCAATCGAAATTTCTGTGGTGATTTAAATACTATATTCAATAAAATAGCCACTATTCACACGTGGCTAATACAACTGAGACATTGAATTTTTTAAAATTTTTTATTTAAATTCAAGTCAGTTAACATACAGTATAGTATTAGTTTCAGGTATACAATATAGTGGTTCATTACTTCCATACAAAACCTGGCGCATATCACAAGTGCACTCCCTCATTCCTAACATTAATTTCATCCATCCACCTCCCTATCTCCCCTCGGGTAACCATCTATGTATTCTCTGTAGTCAAGAGTCTGTTTTCTGGTTTGCCTCACTCTCTCTTTTTCTTTTGTTTCTTAAATTCCACATATGAGTGAAATCATATGGTATTTGTCTTTCTCTGACTTATTTTGTTTAGCATAATAAACTAGTTCCATCTGTGTCCTTGCAAATGGCAAGATTTCATTCTCTTTATGGCTGTGTAATATTCCATTATATTTATATAGCACATCTTCCTTATCCATTCATCAATTGATGGACACTTGGACTACTTCCATAATTTGGCTATTGTTAATAATGCTTCTCTCAACATCAGGGTGCATGTATCCCTTTGAGTTAGTATTTTTGTATTCTTTGGGAAAATACCTAATAGTATGATTGCTGGATTGTAGGGTAGTTCCATTTTTAAATTCTGAGGAACCTCCGTACTGTTTTCCAGGGTGGCTGCTCTAGTTCGCATTCCCACCAACAGTGTACGAGGGTTCCCTTTTCTCCACATCTTCCCAACACCTGTTGTTCCTTGTGTTGTTGATTTTAGCCATTCTGACAGGTGTGAGGTGACATCTCAGTATAGTTTTGATTTGCATTTTCCTGATGATTAATGATGTTGAGCACCTTTTCATGTGTCTGTTAGCCATCTGTATATCTTCTTTGGAAAAATGTCTATTCATGTCTTCTGCCCATTTTTTAATTGGATGATTTGTTTTTTGGGTGTTGAATTTTATAAGCTCTTCATGTATTTGAACACTAACCATTTATTGGCTATGTCATTTACAAATATCCTCTCCTATTCAGCAGGTTGCTTTTTAGTTTTGATTAGAGAAACTGAAACTTAAAATTTATTTAAATTCAACTATTTTTCATTTTAAGATTTATTTATTTATTTGAGAGAGAGAGAGAGAGAGAGAAAACACACAGAGGGAGAGGGAGAAGCAGACTCCCTGCTGAGCAGAGACCGCCCCCCCCTCCCAGTGAGGGGCTCGATCCCATCACCCCAAGATCATGACCTGAGCCAAAGGCAACTGCTGAATGGAATGAGCCACCCAGGCATCTCTAAATTTAACTAATTTAAATTTATATATCACAGGTAGATAGTGTCTACCATATTGGACAGTGCAGTTGTAGATTTTTAAGATTAAGAAAATGTAGCTGTTGAATAAAATCCCCCCAAATCAGGCTTAGTACTCAAAAATATGCAGAACAATTTACTTGAAGCGAGGGACATTAGATTACTATTTAAAAATAAACTTAAAAAATAAAAATAAAAAAATAAACTTGACCCCAAAGTATTAAATTGTGTATTTATATAAATCTTTCTGGGAACACATATAGTTGTTCAAGTGGTGGTAAGAACCAGTATTAATATGACACAACATCAACCCTACAGGCTGGTAAGATCTATCAGTCTTGGTTACTCTACTTGCAAAGTACCAGAGAATGATTCAATCTGACACATAGAATAAGAAGAGAAAAAAGTCAAATATCAACTGCAAATATCACATTCTACTGTATGTCCTTTACTTTGTGGCAGGGCTATTTTTCAGAAAATAGTTGAATCTAGGGCAGCTGCCAGTCGTGTCAAATATTATCTGATAATAGTCCGTGGAGAGAGGATGACACTGTCTCCTCAGGGACCATGTTTCAGCTTTACTTCCTTGAGTGGCTTCCATTCTTAGCCCGGGGGTGTTCTCTTCTTGCCAACTGTTTTCCCTGCTTCATCTGTGACTGTGACACTGATTTTTCCAGAAAGCCAAATGGTTGATACTCTCTAGCAAAACTTAGGAATGATGACTTGAGATCCAGATTCAATTTGAAGTAATAGAACAAGAGTTTGGAGCAAGGAACAAAGCAAGGGTGAAACTAGTTAAAAGTTTTATCACATAGCAATTAACACCTCTTTGGGCAGTGTTAGAGACAACTATTTAAATTTCATAACAGAATTAAAACCAGAGCAAGATCTCCTTTCTGTATTTGTCTAACATGCATACAACTGAACACAGATGAGTTTCAGTTCATTCCAAGTTATATCACTAGAAAATTTCAGTATCTTTGGAATGTTCCATAACAAGTGAAGGAAACTACCCACATTTTTCAGAAGCCAGGCAAGGAGAAACAATATTATTATTTGTAATATAGAATTCACTATGGAAATCCCACGATAACGATCACAAGATTTAGTGTTTGGAGCATGGATCACTTATGTGACTTCTACAGTTTCCTACTGTAGCTGATATGGTTTATCTTAATTTTACTAAGCTGTTCAGCATCATGCCTTTTAATGTCCTATATACCATATTGAATGTAAATGTGTGTGTGTGCAGTTATGTACTTATGTGTATATATTAATATATGTATATACATAGTTAAAACAGCTGGTCAAAAAACTATATCCAAAGAGTATAGATTTTTAACTTAGAGGAAAAATTTTGACCGTGGGTATCTTGGCTTCAAAACAAAAACCTGAAAGTTTTTTTAAAAGTAGTATTGAATGATAAGAACCAAAGACCTCTTAAAATGGCCAATGCAAACTCACAAGGACACCAATACCGTGTCTGGAGATTGCCCCTCTGTTCTTGGGACTCTTCAGTCCATACCAGGATTATGGTGTTCAGCTCGTGTCCAGAAGAAGGTGGTGAAGATCAGGGAAGTTAGAAATGAAGGCTCTTGAGTGGTACTTTGCCTCCCCTGAATAGACTCCAGATACGGAAGAGTTGTAGAGGGACGATACCAATGGCTGAAATAGTCATGGATGAGGGGAAATGCAGTTCAGAGAGTTTACCAAAATTCCATCTTCTAATCCATATTGTTTTGCTAATAGTAATTAAATTGGGGAGCAGGACTTTGAGGTTGAATATTTAATTTTAATGCAAAGGCAAATGTTAGTGCTCTATTCAACTTCCTTTGAGGTATCAAGGATAGAGTCTAGATTTTACGTGGCTTTTGTTTAATTTCAACCATTCCTATTTATCCTACTCCTCAAACAGCTCTGCAATATAGATTTTTCTCTCTTTATAGTTAGAGTTCTCTGGGTTAGCTAAGCTTACTAAAGAAATAAAGTTTATATTTTTTTCCCCGCAAAGATTTCCAGCTGACACAGCACTGTTTGTTGAAAAGACTACACTTATCCATTGAATTAGATTGACTCTCTGTTTAAAAATCTGTTAAGGTGAATGGATAAATAGAGTGTGGTACATTCTGACTATGGAATATTATTCAGCACTAAAAATAAGTGAGCTATCAAGCCAAGCAAAAACACGGAGGGATCTTGCATATTACTAAGTGAAAGAGGCCGGTCTGTAAAGGCTACATACTGTATCAGTCCAATTATATGACAGTCGGAAAAAAGCAAAACCATGGAGAAGGTAAAAAGATCAGCGGTTACCAGGTATTGATGGGGTGGGAGGAGTCAAGGAAGGATGAATAGGCAGAGCGCAGATGATTTTACCAGAATGATGAATGCATATCATACATTTATCCAGACCCATAAAATGTACAGCAACAAGAGTGAACACTAACTTAAACTGTGGACCTTGGGTGATAATGATGTGTTCATGTAGGTTCATCGGTTGTCACAAATGCATCACTCTGTTGGAGATGTTGATAGTGGGAGATGCTGTCTGAGGGCAGAGATATATATGGGAAATCTCTATAACTTTCTCTAAAATTTCTGTGAACTTGAAAGTACTCTAAAAAAGTCCTTAAAAAAATCTACTGACCATGTATATGTGGGTATATTTCTAGACTATTCTTTTTCATCACCCCATGTGTGTTTACAAGGTCTTCATTATGGAAGCTTTAGAGAAAGACTAAATTCCAGCAATGTAAATTCTTCAACTTCATTAGTATTTTTTAATGCTTTATATATTCTAGGTTATTTTCCTTTCCATATAACTTTTAGAAAAGGTTTGGTAATTTCCACAAATGAGTTATGGAGTTGTGACTGAGATTACACCGAACAAAAGAAACTAAAACTTCTTAAAAATACTGAGAGTTTCAGGTCATGAACGTGGTGTATATTCACATTTATTTAGGGTTTTCGAATTTCCCCCAGGAGTTAAGTTCAGTTTTCAGTGCCTAGGCAGGCCATTTATATCACTAAAACCTTCCCTGAATATTTTATGTTTTTGTAGCTGTTTTAAATTGTATTTTTAAATTTTTATTTTTAAAATGTTTATTGCTAATTTACAGAAATATATTAAATTATTGAATATATACCTTGAATCTTGCAATACTTCTAAGTTTACTTATTCTAATAATCTTTTTTGTAGATTCCTAAAATTTCTTATATAAAAGATTACATCATCTGTAAATAAAGATATTTATCTTCTTTACAATTATGACTCCCTTTTGTTTCCTTGCCTTATTTTATGGTCTAGAATTTCTGGAGCACAGTCAAATAGAAGTGATGAAAGCAGTCATTCCTACCTTTGTGCTGATGGATAGCATTCAGACAATAATGTCAAGTGTAGGGACTTTTGTTTGCTTGCTTGTTTGTTTATTGGCAGCTGTGCTTTGCAAGGTTGTAAATGTTCCTCACTACTGCTAGTTTACTAAAGCATTTAAATATGAATAGTCACTGGATTAATCAAACGTTCTTTTCCACACAGTTTGAGATGATTTTGTGATTTTTCTTTTATTGGGTTGGTATGGTTAATTGTATTGATTTCTGAGTATTAATCTAACATTGCATTTCTTGTCTCAACTGAATTTGGTCATGATATAATAACATTTTAAGATATAACAGAAATCGGGGCACCTGGGTGACTCAGTGGGTTAAGCCTCTGCTTTCAGCTCAGGTCATGATCTCAGAGTCCTGGGATCCAGCCCCACATCGGGCTCTCAGCTTAGCGGGGAGCCTGCTTCCCCCTCTCTCTCTGTCTGCCTCTCTGCCTACTTGTGATCTCTCACTCTCTGTCAAATAAATAAATAAAAATCTTAAAAAAAAAAACTTCAAAAGATAAAAAAATATATAGCAGAAATCAATTTGCTTATATCTTACTAATGATTTTAATGTCTGCATTTATGAAAATATGGGTCTGAACTTTTCTTTTTGAAGTGTTTTTGTATATTTACAGTTTTAGAGAAAACGTTTTAATTTTAGAGTAATACTAATGTTAAACATTAGTGTGGTAAGTCCTCTATTTTCTCAAAGACTTTTTTGTAGAACTTTAAGTATTTGATAGAAATCTCAGGGAGGCCATAGGGGCCTTTAGTTTTCCTTATAGGAAGGTTTTTGATGTTCATTTTAATGTTGCAAATAAATATAAGGATATTCAATTTTTCTCTTCTTGAGATTTTCTCATAAACGATTTTTAAGATATTTGTCTATTTCATAGAGTCTTCAAATTTTTGCATAAGATTTTTAAAAATATTCTTTTATTATTATTCCATTAATTATTATTCCATTAATGGCTATAATATTCTCTGGTTATTCTATTAGTTAATTCTTATTATTCTGTTAATGAATAAGTTATTTTATTTATTTCTTATTTCTCATTTTTACTCTTAATCGTTCTTTTTTTTAAAGATTTTATATATTTATTTGAAGAGAAAGAATGAGAGAAAGCAGCGGAGGGAAAGGGGGAAGCAGGCTCCCCACTGAGCAGGGAGCCCAATGAGAAGCTCAGTCCCAGGACCCCGGGATCATGACCTGAGCCAAAGGCAGAAGCTTAACCAACTGAGCCACCCAGGAGCCCTACTCTTGATCATTCTTGCTATAGTTTTATTTCTATATTGGTATGGTACGAGAATCCTTTTTTTTTTTTTTTAAGATTTTTTATTTATTTGACAGAGAGAAACACAGGGAGAGAGGGAACACAAGCAGAGGGAATGGTAGTGGGAGAAGCAGGCTTCCTGCTGAGCAGGGAGCCTGATGTGGGGCTGGATCCCAGGACCCTGGGATCATGAACTGAGCCGAAGGCAGACGCTTAACGACTGAGCCACCCAGGCGCCCCACAAGAATCCATTTTTGGTTTTATCAATTTACTCTTTGATGGTTCATGTACCCTTTCAGTATTTTCTGTTGTTATTTTTGTTTTATCTAAGCTTCTACTTTAGGTTCAATTTTCTGTTTTTCCTAGTTTCTAATTGCAGAAGATTAGATCATTGCTTTTAAGTAACTTTTTTTTTCATTCTTACATAGAATGTCAGTAAATTAACCTGAAAGCACATCTTCAGCTCTAGCCCAAGTTTTTGGTATGGTGGATTGTATTTTCATTCATTTCTAAGATGTTCTAATTTTTCTTATTTCTTTTTGACTCATAGCTTATTTGGAAGGGTTACTATTTTTTTTTTTTTTAAGATTTTATTTATTTATTTGACAGAGAGGAGAGAGATCACAAGTAGGCAGAGGGGCAGGCGGAAAGGGGGGAAAGGAAAGGGGGGCGGAAAGCAGGCTCCCTGCTGAGCAGAGAGCCCGATGCGGGGCTAAATCCCAGGACCCTGAGATCATGACCTGAGCTGAAGACAGAGGCTTTAACCCACTGAGCCACCCAGGTGCCCCTGGAAGGGTTACTATTTTTAAATATAATTTTCAAATATTTGAGGATTTTCCAAATATACTTGTTATTGATAACCTAATTCAATTCTATTGTGGACAGAGAATATTTTTGGTAGAATGTCGATGTTTTTATATGTCTTATTACAGAGCATATAGTCTACATTGGTGAATGTTCCATGTGCCCTTAAAAAACAGCTGCAGTACTATATGTTGTATGGGAAATTTTACATATATAAATTAAGCCAGGTTTGTCAATCATTTTCTCTGAACATTGAATGTATTTCCTGATTTCTTCACCTACTTGTTTTATTAACTATTTTTTTTTTTTAAAGATTTTATTTATTTGACAGAGAGAAACACAGTGAGAGAGGGAACACAAGCAGAGGGAATGATAGCAGGAGAAGCAGGCTTCCTGCAGAGCAGAGAGCCCGATGCGGGGCTTGATCCCAGGACCCTGGGATCTGACCTGGGCCGAAGGCAGACGCTTAACGACTGAGCCACCCAGGCGCCCCTTTATTAACTATTAATATATGTTGAAAGCCTCAAAGTTATTGGGAATTTACTTATTTCTCTTATCAGGTCTGTTAGATTTTGCTTCACGTCATGTACTGTTAAGCATTTTGTTAGGTTTATATACTTTAGGATTTATGCATCTTTTATATAAATTGACCACTTTATAACTGAAAACAGCCCTCTGTTCCCCAAAATAACCCTTGTTCAGAAGTCTATTTGGTTTGATATTAATACAGACACTTTAGCTGCCATATGATTATAATTGACGTGATCTGTCTTTTTGAAGCCAGATACATCATGGTGCTATTTCATAAAGCAAAATTCTCCTCTCTTAGGTGCTCATTTTAACAAGTATTCACGAATGTTCTCCATCATGTTATCCCACCACAATCAACATAGAGATTGTGCTCTACTCAAAATGTGCCTCATGGTTGCTTGCATTGATTCTGATGGCTGATGTGACCGATTACCATAAACTTAGTGACTTCAAATGACGCACATTCATTCTCTTACAGGCCTGGAGATAGGAAGTCAGAAATGTGTCTTCAGGGCTACAATCAAGGTATCAGCAGAGTGGTTGTTTCTCTAGGAGAGTAGCTTCCTCACTCCATCAGGTTTCCAGAGACCCCTGGCATCCTTCACCACGCTGCCTTTTCCCTCGGACTACAACTACTCTTGCATCCTTCTTAAAAGCACCTTTATGATTATTTGGAGCCCATCCTGATGATCCTGGATAATCTCCTCAACTCAAGATCTTTAATTGAACGACATTTGCAAAGTCACTTTAGCTGCACAAGGTATTCATCATTGTGGGGATTAGGGAGTGGGCGTCTTTGGGGACCCTTATTCAGCCCTACTACGCCCCTTGAGCCCATCTCCTCCTCCTCCAATGCCCAGTTCCTGACCACTCATCTAACTTCATTCTATAGCTCTCTTTCTTCGAAATGTCATGTAAGTGAAGTCATATACTTTGTAGTTTTTTGTGTCTCTAAAATTCTTTGTGTGTGTGTGTGTGTTTCAGTATTCTGTTGCTTTTTAACATTATTTTATTCCATTGTGTGGATGTACCACAGTTTTTTTATTGGTGTTTGTGTTGTTTTTAGCAATTATGAATGTAGCTTCTATAAACATGTGTGCAGGGCTTTATTTTATTTTTTTTGTAGACCTTTTTTTTTGTAGTTCTAATTCTCTTAGATAAATATCTGAGAGTAAGAATGCTTGTTATGGGTTACTTTGCCATTTTGCATTTCCATGAAAAATTCACAAGAGTTCCAGTCATTTTGCTACCTTACCGTCACTAGGTATTATACCAAGAGTAAACAGTTTGTTTTTATTTTTTAATGTAATTTAGCCTTTCTATTAGGTGAGTAGTGATATCTCATTGTGATTTTTACTTATATTTCCTTAAGGACTAATTGTGCTGAACAAAATTTTATGTGCCTGTTTCTATACTTTATAGAAGTAAATAATACAAAGGATATTCTCACTGAGCAAAGAATTACTGGTTGTTAGGTTTATTCTCTAAGTTCTTTAAAGATTTTAACTCCACTGTTCTGATTACAGTCTAAGGTTGTAGAGTGTGCTGGATTCTTTCATTTTTTTTTTATTTTACTTTTTGTTCCTCTTTATGTCAAGATTACTTTTTGTTTTTACTTATTATTTTTTTTAAAGATTCATTTATTTGTTTATTTGAGCAGAGGGGCAGAGGGAGAGGGAGAGAGAGAATCCTCAGGTGAACTCTCCACTGAGTGTGGAGCCCCATGCAATGTGGGGCTCGATCTCACAAACCTGAGATCGTGACCTGAGCTGAAATCAAGAGTCAGACGCTTAACCCATGGAGCCACTCAGACCCTCCTATATGTCAGGTTTTCTTTCTCTCTGGGTGCATTTATGATTCTTTTCCCTCCACCTTTGGTTTGTAAAGTTTGGTTATAATGCTTGGGCTTTTCTTTTTCTGAAATTTCCTCCAGTATGTATTGTTTTGGGGTTTCTGAGATTCTTGGATTTATGGTTTATTATCTTTCATTAATTTTTGAAAACTCTCTCCTATTATCTCTTCACTTATCACATCATACCCCATTCTACCTTTCTTCCTTTTGCATGAGGGGTTCTAATTATACATATTTTAGACTCCATTGTTTTCTCAGAACTATTTGCTGTTGTCTTATTCCTTTTCTCCTTCTTCTTCTTTAAATTTCACTATATCTTTCTTTGGGGTATACTTACTGACCTGACTTAGAAGTGATTGAATCATTATTTAGTTGTTTCTAGTCTGCTACTAAGTTGACAGAAAGCTCTGTCATCTCTGATATAGTTTTATTTAGTATTTTATTTATGACTTTTTCATTTTATTTCCTGTCTTTTTAAAAATCTCTTTTTCATGAATGTTGCTCAGCTTTTCTATTAGTTTTTTTTTTTAATTTAAACATAGTCATTCTCTCTGCCTGATGGTTTTAATATTTTTTATTATTATTTCTGGGTTTTGTACTATTGATGGTTTTATCCTTTGACAACGTTTATTTTTATTTCTTTCGCTCCCTTTTGTGCTATAAAACATACTGCATTTTGATAGTATGGTGAAGCAACTAAATATAGAGCATCCCAAGTTATCACTTATTTTCACAGTTTGGGGAACAGTGCAATTGCAATTGATAATTCTCAATGATAATTTTCTAGGCAAAAGTTGTTCCCTGATACTTTTACTCAGTTTACTGATGTTCAGAGATGACATCTGTACTGATGCTGTGCTGTCAAAGACATAGCATCAAACACATAATAACCTGAGCAGGAGGGGTATTTAAATTTCTCTTTCACTAGGGATTATTTGAAACATATCTAACACTTTCCTATGTAATAGTTTAAATTACAGGTATCTAAAACAATGTGACATCCAAAGGCTTCACCTTTGTCTGTCATCAAGTATTTCTATAAGTACTTTTATATATAATTACAACATACTATCTCATATTTCTGTGTGTACAAGATTTATTCTGCCTACTTGACTATAATCTGTTTTGTGGCTGGATATTCAATTTTTTTCCCCAACCACACTGCTTACCAAAGGGTAGATCACATAAGACAAATTTTATTTGAGTTTGCTAGATTGCATTACTTTTATTTAAAAATTGATGTTGTTCTGATCAAACCAGTACCAATACTTTTCCTAAGCTGTTGTGTTTATCATTCATTTTTTACACAACATTTCTTAGCTAATATAACATGCATTCTATTCTGGGAACAGCTGGAGCAATATCTGGAATAGATATAGTGCATTGATTCTTGACTACTGGGAATTACCAGCTGGCAAATTAGATAACTGGATAAGGAATAACAATAGCAGATAAAGTTGTCTCTGTCTATTGCAAAGGATACCCTCAAAGAGACCCAAACTCATACTTCTTGTTTTTTAATTTATCCAGATTCTATCATATTTCGAAGGGAGATCTAGAAATTCTTTCTATAAGTAATAAAACAATTGAGAATTTATCTTTTTGTACCTCACTGCTTAATTCACTGAAAAACACTTGCAGTATAGAGGTGAATAATGAGTGATTGAGTAATGCCTGCTGATTTAAGATCATTTTTGGTAATATAGCATCCTTCCAAATCAGTAAGGTAAGTATGACTTACAAAGTGAATCCTTGTGTTCCAGAGAGTAACCAGAGCACTGATAGGAATGAAGTCCCAGCCATCATACTGAATGATCACAGAGGATCACAGAAGATGGTATGACAAGCTTTGAGTTTGACGAGATTAAATGCTATTTTTGACAATCTTTGCAAACCTTACTTCCAGGAAGAGTTAGGTTTATACAGAGTATACTCTATAAACCAAAACCTTAGGTTGCTACAAAAATAGAGCATTCTGAATTTTAAGTTAATGAATCTAAATCTCTACTATAAAAGTATGTTTGAATAAATTTATCTATGTGAATACATAATATTATATCCTTGCTCAACAATCAGAGTGTCTTAGTAAAGAAAATTATATGCGATCTGGCACTACAGAGACACATCTGCAAAAAAAGAGAAAATTAATGAGTAGCTGAGTGAAACACAATCATAGAATAATATAATTTTAGGGATCATCTAGTCCAATACCCTTAATTTACACATGCAATAATCAAGGCCTAAGCTCACAAAGAGAATTTAATGACAGGGCTAAGAACTTGAGTCCTCTAGATTTCAGATCAAATGTCTTTTCTTTTGAATCATCTTGTAAAACCATTGTGAAGTGATATTCATGTAACCCTCCTGTGATGATTGCACTGAAAACTTGGACTAGGAATATATGTGGCTCTGCAATTTTATGTATTGACATAGTTGTAGGCTTACAGCTACTCAAGTAGAATTTAAAGATTTTCTATATTGGTACTACATAGAGAACAATGAAATAAAAGTCCAGATGTCAATAGAAAAGGAAATGCACCTGTGGAAAATGTAAGTCAAAATGTGGTGCAATGATCTCTAAAGAAAATGTAAGAGTTCTGTGTAAACAAACATACACTAATACATGTCCAAAAGAGTCCAAAAACTGCATACTAGCAGGCCTCCCTCCAAAAACAACAGCAATAAATAGAACAGGCTGCAGGACAATAGCTATCCCATTTATGCAACAATGTTGAATGGATAGGATGACACAAAGTTCAGAAAAATA
>CM053608.1:2224841-2237630 GCA_028646535.1 Procyon lotor | reverse complement strand
GTGCAGTTTCTTTATCACCATAGCTGGGATTTATGGCACTTAAAGCATTATCTAAATGAGCAGACGAAAAAAAATAAAGTGAAAGTCTCTTACATGACTAACTGTAAAATATCATAAAACAAATAAATTAATTCAATTGCATGCTCCAAATGACATTTTCAGAGAACTGCTTTTGGTTAATGTCTTTTTGAAAGAAGAATTTCCAGAGTCTGTGGGAAGGAGTGCATTTTGAAAACTATTCCTTGATAATTGTCACTGATATGTTTCCAATTTACAAAATGCTCTGCCTGCCTAGAAATGAAGAGTGACCTTTGCTGTTCTGTGGGTGGCAGAAAATGTTTTATTTGGGCTATAATTTCTGAAAGAGTGAAAGTTTATCTGCACCATTGCTAATCACGGGGAAGGCGGGCTGGGTGAAGCCGGTAGGAAACAGAGCATGTAGATACGGGTGACTCCAAGAACGTTCCAATTTTCTGATCTCGCAGAATAATCTCACATTTCATATCTGCAGAAGACGAATTAGCAGTGTTTCACTCCAGCTGCGGGAAAAGAGGAACACACTATCAGATCAGATGTGTTTTCCAGGGTGGTGAACTCCCAACTGGGAGATTTTATCGGCAAATCTTACATGCTTTCCCTACAGTGCATTAAGGAAGAGAGGAGCAAGGGAAGAGAAATGTTTAGGGCAATCAGCTGAGGCTTAAGGAGGGCCCGTGCCCATTCTCCTGGGTACAAGCGTCTGCTATCTGAGCCTACAGAAAGGATGGGATCAGGGTGGGAGAAAGATTGAATGCTATGTGTCTGGAGGGGCTCTTCATCCGCTAGGGGAGGCGGGCAATAGCCCCGGGTGTCCTGAGAGCCGCTCTAGAGAAGGATGCAGAGAGCAAATCCCAGCTCCCCCGATCTGTGAGCCTCGCCTGGACACTTGCATTCTTGGAATGTTGAGATTACTAAGGGGCAGGAGTCTCCCCCTCTAGGGGAGACTGCCCATTTAAATCATCAGCACAAAGCGCAAAGAAAGTGCCCAACTACTAACTCCTTATTTCAGCAGATGTTTATTGAGCCTCTATTATGTGTGTGGTGCTCTTCTGGGTTTGTGACGGTCACGGTGAACAAACTCTCCTTCCCGGAACTTCTCTCTGAGGAGCGAGCGGTAAAGAATGAAGAACACTAGCTAGTCAGCAAAACCGAGCTCCAGAAGGTGATAACTGAAAAGAGATGGGATGATGTGACTGGGGTCCGGGAGGGACAGGATGGATCAGTAGGATACGGGGCATTCAGGGAAGGCTTCCCTGAGGAGGTGATGTTGCACCAAGGCCTGAATGATGAGAACGAGCCAGCTGTGCCCAAATGAAGGGGAACAGCATTCTGTGCGCAGAGAACAGAGAGAAGGCAAAGACTCTGAGGCAGGGGCAGGGCTGACTTGTTTGACAGACAGAAGGGGCGGTGAGTGGTGGGCGGTGAGTCGGAGGCTTGTGTAAAAACAATTTTGCTTTGCACGCGCTGGATGATGCAGTGGATCCAAAAATAATCCAAACTAAGGCCAGGCGGTTGCTTTCTTTGGGGAGTGCCAAGGAACCAACCTTCACTTAATGGAGAAACCTGAGTTCTGGGGTGAAAATGAGAAAGAAAGGGACATGAAGGATGGGACCCTCAGAGGGCCGAGGCCTCTGCTGCTAAGATGCCATTTATTGGTTTACAGCTCTTTTTTACGATTCAAGCCCCAAACAATCAGGAGGGAGTCGCCTTGATCACTGCATTTACAATTCAATGGCACAATCAACATAACAAACCACCGGGAAGTAAGTTTTCTCAGTCGGCCTGTTAAGCTACATTGTGTCCCATCAACCAGCTTAAGGGCAAATCTGCTTTTCTAGGCCTGCTCTGTGGTTTCCCCGTGTCTGCAAAACTGCGACGGGTAGGGCTGGTCTCTGACCTGGCCCTAGGACCGCCAGGATCAGCTTGCTGTCTGGTCACCACAGGGGAGCACAGTGGGAACGTCGGAGGGTTCAAAGTCGGGAAGCAAAAGGTCTGGTTAAAGTAAGAAAAGATCTGGCTGGCTGTGAGGTGTAAATGGAACTCCAACGTGGAAAGAACGGAAGCGGGGACGCCCATTAGAAGCATCAGTTCTCTGTTGCTGCCCCAAAGGTTAACACAAGCTTAGTGGCTTAAAACAAGCACACGTTTATAATCTTGCTTCTGGAAGTCCAACGTCCAAAACCATCTTTGACCCTAGCTACGTCGAAGGTGTTGGCAAGGCCACCTTCCCTCTGGAGGTTCCAATGGAGGATCTAGCCTTTTCCAAGATGGCGCTGGGCCCCACATGTCTATTCCCCCCACTGTTTCCATGTTCCTTCTGCTTCTCACTCTGATAGCTCACCTTCCTCTTATAAGGATCTTCGTGATCACATCAGGAGCACCTGATGATTCATAATCATCCCCCCATCTCAAATCCCTAGCTTAATCAATCTGTGAAGTCCCTTTTGCCTCACAAAGCAGCATCCACAGGTTCATGAAGTTCTTACAAAAAGACTTTGCTTTACCTTCTATGCTACACAAGGCTTCATGTAAGATCTTCAAGACCTCAGAGACTGAATTAGAGGGACTGGGGATACATATTTTTTGGAGCTGCCAAGGAATTGTTGATGGATTGGATATGCAGGGGTAAAGAAAAATAAGAATAAAAGCTAATTCATAGCAGCAGTTCCCAAAATGGTTTCCAGACTCTAAGACCAACAAATTCTAAACAATTTCCAGTAGAAGACCATGGGGTCACTTGAGTTTTTCACTTCCATTTCTCATGAGGTCACAGCAGGATGCTCCAGAGGTCATTTGCTCTGAACCGACAACCTTACTGCCATGGCCAATGGAATGTATGCTTACGCTTTAAATGTCTAGTTATAATTTATAATATGGTAAATTTAAATTATGAAAAACAGCTCGAGGCATAACCTATATACACAAAAGCTCTTTGAAGTCCTCAACATTTGTTTAAGTGTATAAAGAACTCTTTAGATCAAAATGTTCAAGAACTGTGGCATATTCTGAGTAAATGGGAGTAACATCCATGAGGGAAAAAAAAAAGACCAGCAGAAAACAATTGTAGAAAAGTCAAGAGTTCTTTTCAACATCATTGAGCATATATATTATTTAATGTCATATTCCAAAGGACCTCAGACAAATTATTTGCTGGCTATTAAATTTGTCACCCTTATTAATGGAGCTGACAGAAACTTCTCTTCCTCTTCTGAGTACACCTCAGCAAAACTGCCTGGGGAAAATACATAGTGGGTTCCAGATACAGTAGAGTCAGCACTGCTAAATATGCATGTGACTTACGCTGGCTTCCAGAGACAAAGCAAGGGGTAAGACAAAAGACCATCCTAAACCCTGCACACACAGAACATATAATCTTGGCGGGACCCAGGTGAATAAAGAAACATCTCTGAGGGACATCTGGGTTGCTCAGTGTGCTAAGCTTCTGACTCTTGATCTCAGCTCAGGTCTTGATCTCAGAGTTGTGAGTTCAAGCCCCACATTTAGGAAGAAGAAGGAGAAGGAGAGGAAGAAGAAGAGGGAGAAGAAGAAAGAGAAGAAGAAGAAGGAGGAGTGGGAGGGGGAGGAGAGAAAGAAGAAGAAACATCTCTGATACATGATGAGATAAAGTCACAGCGAATGGCAGGTTTCCAGTTGTGTACTATGGACAGAGTGATCTGAACTCTGTTCTGAAGAAAGCAGGGGATTAACCCTTCTTCCAAGAACCCAGCATTCTATAGGACATCTGGGGACACGGGGTGACCCAGACGAAAGAGAAGATAGCAGCAAAATCCATATGAAAAACACTTAGCAAAAGATGATAAGGAGTTTGGAATCACCTCCAGATGCTCCAGCACACTGTGATTGATTATCATTGAATGAATGAGTAAGTAAAGAAATTCGCCAGCTGTGGAGGAGACAACTTCAGGAACCTCTTAAGGACTAGGACGGGATCTCACTTGGGCTTGAATCAACATGACCATGTTTGTGCAACCAAACCCAAGTCTGTCTGCTCAAGGTGCAGCAAAGCCCATCAGTGAGATCTCAGGTTTGCAGCAAAGGGAAGGGTTTACTGCAGAGGCAGCCAAGTGAGGAGACAGGAGGGCAAGCCTCGATACCACCTCACCCTTGAGGGAGACACGTTTTCTATAATCATAGGGGCTGAGGCTGCACGCATATTGGTGAAAGAGAGGGGACCCTTACGACTATTCACGAGGAAAGACGAGGCATGCACACCAAGCAAACGTATGATACATGCAACAGACATCCCGTGTTCAAATTGGGGTGGAAACTCAACACCAGAAGGAGGCAAAATTCAGCCCCTGATGTCAGGAGGTTATCTTAGGACAGGAAGAAGGGGCTGTGGACATGCTCTGAGAGCCAGTATGAACTGGCTGGGGGGTGGGGACGGTCACCTGGGGTGGAGGAGGAATGCAGGCTTTGCTTTTCAGGGGCAGCTGCCTTGAACCCAGGCTTCTGTGGAGACAGCTGGTGGGTTCCTTAGTGGGGTCTGAAAAGACAAAATGGCTCATTAGGGGGAAACGTTTCTCTGAAAATCAAGCTCTAGAACTTTCTGCTACTTTCAACCTCACTAACCCCAGGGGGCACAGTTCCACGGGTGCACAAAATTGGTTCAGAGTGTGTGTCAGAACGCTTGTCTATGCTGAAGTCCATGTCTATGTACATGGATTTCTAAAACACCTGAAAGGCCCTTTTATTTTCTAGCTAACAAATGGCTATTTTTTTGCCAGAGAATAACTAAAAAATTAAATCTAACCCCACCCTAACTTGAACCTAATCATGTCTACATAGAGATTTCCTATTTAACCATAGTTGTTCCCTTTCCACGAACATCACAAATCACCAGATATATAAATAAACGTTTGTAGAAACTTGTAATAAATCAATGTTTTTACCAAGTTTCTGTACTTCACTGTATTTTTTTAAAAGCCAATTTTATGTTAGAGTAATATCTCTGTGCAAGAGTGGTGGGGGGTGAAGAGGTGGGGGGTGGAGGGGTGGAGGGTGGGGGGAAGCAATCCTTGTTTACACAACATGGAAGCTACCGTGTTCCCAAAGGGGGAGGGACATCCCGAGCCTTAATGCCTGCTGTGTAATTGCCGTATCTCTGTAAGATGAAGGGTTTCTCGGAGCTGCTCTGGTAAAATGCCACACTAACTCTCCTTTTCACTTCATGTAAAGGTCAGCCTCAGCCTGCCTGTCGCTCACGCCAAAGCATCAGAGTGAAAGGGTCCCTGCGCTCACGTGTGCCTGGAGTTCTGAGTTAATTCCAGAAGGCACCCAAGAATCATGTGCACAAGGCTCTCCCAATGCAAGCAATGCAAATCTGTCATCAGCCTGATTTGTAGTAGAGATTACCTCTGATTGAAATATCAAGTAGCGAAAGGTAAAGGGAAGATAAATGCAAGTCTGGATTTGAATTTCCTTGGTAGTTTTGAAAGACAACTACCACTGATTGAATTTGGAGGTGATTTCATTAATTCACACATGCGTGCACTCCTTCAGCAAATGCTGATCCAGACCCTACTATGAGCAAGAAACAGTTGTGGGGGAAGAGAAGAGGGTCATAAACAAAGCAGGTGAGGAATAAAGGACCTAGAAATCAGTAACTGTGTAATGAATTATTTCACGAGGCGTGTGACTAGGGCTATAAAAGACAATAAATGTGCTGTTAGAGAGTGAGATAGTGGAATGTGGCCCTTGGGGGGTGAGCCCAACCCCTCTGGATAGTAACCTATAGGTCCCTCAACAGACACCCTCCTGAAGCAGCTCGTTTCAGAGGGGCACCCATCTCTGTGGGCTTCACTCAAATTTTGGTTTTATGACTCATTATTTTGCCAGATTCTGTGCTATTTGGAAGATATTTAAAAATATTTATCCATCTGGCTTTGTAGGGGTGTATTTGCCCAAATAAAGACCTTGTTGTATTAGCAAAAATAGGAGGCTATGCTCAAGGACATAAACAGAGCCAGTGTAGCTGGGACAAGATCTCCTAAGGGGCAGAGCACAGGGATTAGAGCGAAATGGTACCACCTTCCCCCTACCACATGTGCAGGGCCTGACACTTATTTGAGGACTGTGATCTTTTCCCCAGGGGCTTTGGGGAGCCCTTAAAGGGTTCCATGCTGGTGAACGACAGGATCAGATTTGTATTTTGAAAAGACCATCGTGGGTGCAATGCACAGAAGATTTTGAAAAAGGGCAGAAGTGGGCTGGTCAAACCAGGTCGGAAAACCTTGCAGCGGTCCTGTTAGAGAGGAAGCCAGCTCCCACCTCTACACGGCGATGATGCAGTGACGGGCAGTAACGCAATCTGATGATGCTCTGGGTACGGGGAATCTGCAGGTGTTCTAAATATTTACTGTTTTCTTTCCTATTATATTTCTGCTGTTCAGAACAAATGTTTTGCTATCAGAAGCCTTTCCATTTTTTAAAAAAGATTTAATTAATTGTTTGTTTGTTTATTTTAAGGAGAAAGGTCACACAAGCAGGGGGAGGGGCAGAGGGAGGAGGAGAGAGAGAATCTCAAAGTCACCGCCCTAGGCGTGGAGCCTGATGCAGGGCTCGAACCACCACCCTGAGATCATGACCTAAGAGGAAATCTGGAGTTGGATGCTTAATCAACGGAGCCACTCAAGCGCTCCCAACTTTTCTGTTTTTCTAGAGCTAAGGCTTTTAATCATTTTTAACAATCTTCTAAGAAGACCTAACATTACTCTGTCATTTGAATGTTAGTGACTGGATTCCGTGAGATTGTGCTTTGGGCTTTTTCAAGTTCAGTTACAATCAAACTCCCAGAGGCAGCAAAAACAACGAAAATGTTACATAACATAATTTTGGCTAACTTCAGAAATTGATAGACTCGAGTCTTTCTTGGTGTGCCATCACAACCGGTGTTCCAGCTTCTGAAAAACAAGATGTTTTCATCTTGCTTTTTTCACATAAAAAGGATTGTCTGCTATTTCAATCCCTTTGCATTTGTGCATGTTTTTGAATAATTTAAATTATACTTGACTGTTACCAATATACAGAAAATTAAATCCTACTAGCAAGAAAAATAGACTTAAACTATTAAATTTTTAAAATGACTTTTAAACACCTGAGTAGAAAGTATATTGCATCAAGATATCATGATAAAGATACTATCTACATCTACCTTACTATCCCAAAGCCTCTGATATTCGGGCATATGAGTTTGGAAAGCTAAAGCTCAAAAGCAAGAATTTTGATTGATTTGGTTAAACACAAATTAAAAAGTAAGATATCATAGGAGCCAACACAAATAAAGGGTAAGTGAATGACTAGGGAATATGAATATATATAACATTACTACATTATATTTGTAGCTGAAATGATTAGTTACCTAAAATTTAAAAAGTCAAAAATATGGACAGAAATATCTTAAGTTTATAAACAAAATTATGACATCCACTAATATGGAAAATGCTGATTAAATCAAATAATTTCATACCCCCAAATTCACAAAATTTATATTGGCATTAAAATAATGTTTAAAATGGACAAAAATGACAGTGCAAATACTGATCAAGAAAGGTTTTTTTTTTAATTACAGCACATCCATTGTACAAAATATTATGGAAACATCTCCTGTTATTTACAATTTTTTCTTATTATAAATACTTTTCTGCAAACATTTCAGTGCACATGGCTTATTTTTGCTATGAATAAATTCCTGCAAATCTGTTTGGTAGGTCAATGATCATGCATGTATTAAAAATACTAATTCACCACAAGGCCTGGTGGTGGGTATTGAGGAGGGCACGTATTGCATAGAGCACTAGGTGTGGTGCATGAACAATGAATCTTGGAACTCTGAAAAAATAAAATTAAATTTAAAAAATACTAATTCGACATTATAAATTATTTTTTGGTAATAAATTTGCTAAATGACACTTCCATAAACTGCATTAATGCATTGCTACATAACATTTTTTTCTTATTGATATATCACAACTTATGCCAACATTTTCATTTTGAAAATGTAAGTCTTATTTTGTTTCTTTCAACTGAAACCCTTGTTCATACATCATTTTGCTTCTCTTGAATTATTTTCTTATGATGATGTTCCAGGAGTAAAATTACTGGGTCAGAGATTAAATATTATATCTCTTGTTACATATCACCATATTGTTGTCCAAAAGTTTTAGGACATTTCTTCTACCTCAACATTAACTGCATTGGTTGCCAATTTTTCTGTTTTACAAATCAGCTTACTTCTAAAAAGATATTTATAATAAAAATAACTTCTAGAAAATTTGGAATAATAGAGGGGTGCCTGGGGGGCTCAGTGGGTTAAAGCCTCTTCCTTCGGCTCAGGTCATAGTCTCAGGGTCCTGGGATCAAGCTCCACGTCGGGCTTTCTGCTCAGCGGGGAGCCTGCTTCCCCCTCTCTCTGCCTGCCTCTCTGCCTACTTGTGATCTCTCTCTTTCTGTCAAATAAATAAATAAAACATCTTTTAAAAAATTTGAAATATTAGAAATATTTCTAATAGAATTATACAAGGAACAATCTTGCTATTTAGAGAAAACTACTCTATTGTTTACATACTTCCAGATGGTTTTATATATGGACATGCATATGAATGTTTGTGCAATTTTTCCTTAAAAGTGAGGATTGTCCACCACCGATGATAGTGAGCTTTATAAAACATGTAATGTATTGTAAATATTTTCACTTTTATAAATGCTCTTCTATACTTGCAGCATAATATCTCATTAATACTCTACCTGTGTAAGTGTCACATATGTTACTTAACTGATTGTCTATTTCAGACAAGGAGCAAACAGTTGTTGTGTGGCATCTTTTTACTGATAATCAAAACCAAAAGTCTTTACAAAAGAGAAAAGAATGAGAAAAACTTAGTGTATCAAATTAGTGATTTATTATGCAGCCGGTGGAGGCATAAATATCAAGATATGCATCATTGGATGAAACATTTATAATAGAATATTAAATGAAAAACTAACCTAAACTAATTGCTCATGCATTCTCATTTTATCTATTTGAAGATGTGAATGCCTCTGTAATGATAAATATCTACAAAAATAAATATATATGTATTTTACATTGCATAAATATGAAATTTGTGGTTTTATTTGTAAGATTTATGTTATTTTAATTGTAAGTACTATTTGCTTTCAGAAGTCTTCACAATTATTTAATAATATTCATTTTTAGGTGTAAATATTGAGGCACGAAAGTTCAGGGAGTCCTTCATGGCCTAAACCAAAGTAGAAAACTTAAGGCAAATATTTGAAAGGTATAAAAGTGCCTTTTTAAAAAATAAGCAAACATCAAACTAAAAAAGCACAGCAAAGGAAAGCATCAGCAAAATGAAAAGGCAACCTCCTGAATGGGAGGACATATTTGCAAGCATATATTTGTAGGGTTAATATCAAAAATATATAAAGAACTTATACCACTTACCAGCAAAAAGGAAAAAGAAAAAAGAAAATTCCAAGTAAAAAATGAGCAGAGGATCTGAATAGACATTTTTTCCAAAGAAGATATACAGATGGTCAATGTATACATGAAAAGATGCTCACCATCACTAATCATTGGGGAAATGTAAATCAGAACCATGATGAGATATTACCTTAATCCTCTTAGAATGGCTATTACCAAAACAACAAGAAATAACAAGCATTGGCGAGGATATGGAGAAAAGGGAACCCTTGTTTTCTGTTGGTTGGAATATAAATTTGAGTAATCACTAAGGCAAAGGCTATGGGAAGTTCCTCAAAAAATCGTGGGTAAAATAAAGAACATCATCAATCACCCAAACAACAACAACTCAAAACATAGAACTATGATATAATCCAGCAGTTACCCTTCTGGGTATTTATCCAATGAAAAGGGAAACACTAACTCCAAAAGATAAATGCACCCCAAATTTATTGCAGTATTCAAGACAGGAGCAGTCAAGACATGTAAACATCCTAATTGTCCATCGAGGGATAAATTGATAAAGAAATTGTGGTATACCATGGAATATAATTCAGGCATAAAAAAAGAAATTTTGCCATTTGAGGACATTAAATTTAGAGAAGTAAGTGAGACAAAGAAAGACAAATGCCCTATGATCTCACTTATATGTGAAACTTAAAGCAAAAACAACAAAGAAGCTCACAGATATGCAGAATGAATCAGTGGTCACCAGAGCTGGAGGTGAGCGGAGAGCTAATGGATAAAAGGGGCCAAAAGATACAAACTTCCAATTCTAAAAAAATCAAGTCTTTGAGATGTAAAGTACAGCATGCTGACTATAGTTAATAATACTGTATTACATATTTGAAAGTTGCTAAGACACAGACTCAAAGAGGCACATGCACCCCAATGTAGCAGCATTATCAACAAGTAGCCAAACTGTGGAAGAGCCCAAACGTCCATCCATTGACTGAAAAATGGGTAAAGAAGATGTGGTATATATATAGCACATAAAGGGTTTTGCACAAATCCTGGCTCAGAAATAAGCAGGGCTTCTGGTAGTGGTTCTTATATTCTATGATAAGGAGATTTGCTCATGATGTCACTGGAGCTGCACATATTTCAAAATTTTATGATGCATCTGGCGACTGATAAGGCTGGTCTTCCCTGCTCCTCATGGGAGGTAATGTTTTATAAAAAGCCCTGACTACTGAAGGCAGAAATAACTTCAAAGTATCTTTCCAGTATGTTAGAGTTGTTTCTTATATCATACCATGGAAAATGATTTTGCTTTTTAAAAAAAAAAAAGTTTATGGCCAATTTATACCATTATGGCCAATTTATTTACCTAAGATGAGGTGTGTAGGTTAGTACATTAATAGGAGCTTCATTTGGACACAGGATATCAAGATCATACAAGTGAAAAGATGAGTTTTCTAATATATAGAATATACAATAAAACTCAGAAAAAGTAAGGCCAGCTTTGCACCAAATTTTAAAGGCACTTTGAAATTGGACTTCTATAGTCTAGAACATGCGCAAGAACATATACATTACAAGCCATTTGTACTTTGCTGATTATTAAGACAGTGTGATTTATTATGTGTTAGGACATCATTCGATCATAGTTTCAACATAATATTGCTATGTATATTTGTGTGTGATCGTAAATTATGCTTGTCCCATGGAGAACATGGATGTAAATCCAAGTGGGACAGCAACTTGCCCAGAATTTAATCTCAGGAGAAACGAAAATTGATCTGGTTTAATGAGATGGAGGTCAGCTCTGCCACCTCCCAGCATCTGGGTGCCTCTGAACAATATTGGGGGGGTAACTGTGGGAAGTCAACAGGGACAAAAGTGTTGCGTCTCTCTCTCTCTCTCTCTCTCTGTGTGTGTGTGTGTGTGTGTATATATATATATATATTAACCTCAAATCTCTGACAGTTCAGAAGCTTTAGAACACTTTCCTACATTGGACTTCTGAAGAATGCATGGTCGTAGTGTGTTTATATCAGCTGATACCAAAGCTGGAAATTTCGAACTATTTTCGGAGTGAGTGTTGATGTGTCTTTTCATCTGAACTGCGTGTGTGTGTGTGTGTGCAGGTAATTCTGCAGAGAACAGCAGGGCCTTGGGAAGGGAGGAGCAGACTCTCCCAGGCCACAGACTGAGATGTGTGCCTGCTTTCCCACAGGTCCTTCTAGAGACTTACACTCTCAGGGTTGGAACAAGCAATTGGAAATGCTGAGCAGAGTCCAAGAACCCGCGAGCCAACGCTCTTGTCTATGGCACTAAGGAAAGCCAGGCTGCCATCCTCTTTCATAGAAGGTTATATTATGTTACACACATAGAAAATTTCCATCTGGAAAAAGTCTTAACTGATTACGTACCAGCAATTTCAGCTATTTACTGTTTCATTAACATATCATGTTAAGTTTATCTGTAATTTAATTATAAATTGATTAGAAAAAAATATTCATTCTATCTCCTTGTTTTCTTTGTGTTAAAATGTGCGAACAATTTAGGGGAGAATTCTTTCTAAGGCAATTCCCTTGTTTAAATTAGGCCATAAAATTGGATTAGTTGGTAGCAATGCAATAAACCTGGGTGAGAGGAGGCCATTAGTTAGGTTGGAACAGGATGCCTGGAGGCCAGCAAAGAGGAAGTCAGACACCAGCACTGGCCGCGCTCCAACAGGAAACCACAGGAACCAGAGCAAACCAGGCAGACTCAAGATGGAGGATAAAGTGGGGCCAAATCCACAGTGCTCCTTCATTGCACTACTTCACTGTACTAAGATCTGCCTGCTCAGGGGGCCCTGACAGGAACTCCCTGACCACATGAGGAGGAAACACCATGTAACCCTGCCCCAGGAACTTCCCACCTCAGGAAATGAGGAATGAATGAGGAACGAATAGAACCCCAAAGCCTAGTGGCTGCAATTCTCCCTGAGCTCACCTGCTCTCACACCCTGAGAGGGTACATTCCCAATGCCCTCCCAATGCACTCCCAATGCATTCCCAATGTACATTCCCAGTGCATTCCCAATGTACATTCCCAATGCATTCCCAATGCACTCCCAATGTACATTCCCAATGCATTACCAATGTACATACCCAATGCACTCCCAATGTACATTCCCAATGCACTTCCCAATGCACTCCCAATGCACTCCCAATGCACTCCCAATGTACATTCCCAATGCATTCCCAATGTACATTCCCAATGCACTTCCCAATGCACTCCCAATGCACTCCCAATGCATTCCCAATGTACATTCC
>CM053608.1:2213300-2224741 GCA_028646535.1 Procyon lotor | reverse complement strand
CCAATGTACATTCCCAATGCACTCCCAATGTACATTCCCAATGCACTTCCCAATGCACTCCCAATGCATTCCCAATGTACATTCCCAATGCACTCCCAATGCACTTCCCAATGCACTCCCAATGCACTCCCAATGCACTCCCAATGTACATTCCCAATACATTACCAATGTACATTCCCAATGCACTTCCAATGTACATTCCCAATGCATTCCCAATGTACATTCCCAATGCACTCCCAATGCACTCCCAATGCACTCCCAATGTACATTCCCAATGCATTCCCAATGTACATTCCCAATTCACTCCCAAAGTACATTCCCAATGCACTCCCAATGCATTCCCAATGTACATTCCCAATGCACTCCCAATGCATTCCCAATGCACTCCCAATGAATTCCCAATGTACATTCCCAATGCACTCCCAATGCATTCCCAATGCACTCCCAATGCAAATAAAAAATAAAAATAAATAAATAGATCATGCTTAGGCATCTCCTACACACACACACACACACACACACACACACACACACACACACATTAGATAGGGAGTTTTTTAATCCTGGTACTTCGTCATAAATAAGTATTTACATAAATCAATATGAGAAATCAAAAGACCCAGTACACAAATGGAACCATCTGAATACTGCTTGATTTGTGTATGTGTGTGTGTGTGTGTGTGTGTGTTTGTGTATGGATACATGCTGTGTGTGTGTGTGTGTGTGTGTGTGTGTGTGTGTGTGTATGGGTACATGCTGTGTGTGTGTGTGTTTGTGTATGGATACATGCTGTGTGTGTGTGTGTGTGTGTGTATGGATATATGCTGTGTGTGTGTGTGTGTATGGGAACATGCTGTGTGTGTGTGCGTATGGGTACATGCTGTGTGTGTGTGTGTGTGTATGGATACATGCTGTGTGTGTGTGTGTGTGTATGGATACATGCTGTGTGTGTGTGTGTGTGCATATGGGTACATGCTGTGTGTGTGTGTGTGTGTGTGTACATGCTGTGTGTGTATGGATACATGCTGTGTGTGTGTGTATATTTACTTACCTAAATCTTTCCAGCTTTGGTTGTTAGAAAACCTGCTTGTGTAACAATTGAAGATTTTAAAATATTAAAACATTTTATGTTTTATGTTACAAAATAATAGCTATAAATGTTTCTGCTCCTCTATCTGCATTCCTACAAATATATGTATAAGGTTTCTCAATCATAACATATCTTCTATATTTGTGTCTTTTTCCCTTGCATGATCTGCTAATTTCTGAAAGATCTGTGTTATAAATTTATATTGTAACTAAGAAATTCATTTTATACTTGATCTCTATCAGTTTTTGTTTCACATTAATCAAAGCTGTATTTTATGTACAGAAAATCCATGACTGTTAAATAAATCATCTTGAAGAATTGTTCCTTTCAGCAAAGTAAATTTCCTTCACTTTAAAACAATTTTCACATTGAATTATATTTTATTGTCTATTATTATTGTTAATCTTCTAGCATTTGCTTACGATCCTTTCTACATTCCTTTATTTACAGATTCCTGTGTCATTGAGATTTTGGTATGCTTCGTTTGAGAAGATTTTCTGGAATTCTGTCTTTAACAAATGACTTTAATCTATTCACATTTACAGTTATTACTTACATACTTGTAGTTATTCCTGCCATGTGTTTTCATATTTTTTATTTATCATGCTTTGTAGTTGTTTACTTTTCTTCCCATTGGTTGGAGTTGCAAGCTTTCTATGTTCCAATTTTTTGCATTTATCATTATATAATTTACATAAGTTTTTTGGTATTTGCTCTGAAAACTTTAGCATTTGTTTAAAATTTAAAATTTCTAGCATTATCTAGAGTTAATCAATAGATATAGTTTAACATTTTTAGGGTCCTTGCTTACCTCATTTAAGATGATCAAGATGATCAAGATTATAATTTATTAATTTTTACTTTCAACTTTTCGACTTAATAATTTGTTCTATTATTTTCTTTCCCATCACTGGTGCTTCCTTTATTCTTCCTAATTCACTTATTTTTCCTGCAAAAATTTATCCTCCAGAGATTTTTTTTTTAAATCTATGGAAAGTAAAATTTCTTTATCCTTACATGTCTGAAAGTGTTATGTCACTGTCACACTTGAATCATAGTTCAAAATAGATAGGAGTCCAGATTCAGGGATATTTTCTTGTACATTTTAAAGATATTTCTCTTTTCTATATTTATATCCATTCTTAATAACAAGAAGTCTGATGGTAATCTGACTGCCATGTATGGATAGGTAATCTCTAATTTTATCTTTGTAGAATATAAAGTATGCTAAAAATCCCTAGTGCTTAAAAATTTTTAGTACGGTGTGTCCAGGCACATTCTTGTATAAATCTGTGTACATGGGTGCACATGTATGCATGTGTATGTGTGTGTGCACACATCTGTGTGTGTGTGTGCATGAATTTGAGGCATTCCTTTGTCTTTATCCTACTTATTCAGTGGGACCTTTTTTTTTTTTTAAGATTTTATTTATTTATTTGACAGAGAGAGAGAGATCACAAGTAGGCAGAAAGGCAGGCAGAGAGAGAGGGGGAAGCAGGCTCCCCACTGAGCAGAGAGCCTGATGTGGGGCTTGATCCCAGGACCTTGAGATCATGACCTGAGCCGAAGGCAGAGGCTTAAATCCACTGAGCCACCCAGGCGCCCCTGTGGGCTCTTTTAATCTTATCTTTACATTATCTTTAATTTCTAACTTTTTCTGTGAGTCTTTCTTCTCCTTAGTTGGAACAATGATCAAAATAATGCTCAACTCCAAATCCATTATTCATTGTGAGCTTTGCAAACACAGAGCTGAGTTTTCTAAAGATTTTTCAATGGCCAGCTTGCAGATGTTAAGCTTCATCAGTGGACATACTGCAGGCACAGTGCAGGAAGGGCAGCTTTTCTCTTTCTGGGTCTGGAAGTTCCTATGTCAGGCTCCTGCAATTTGTGGGGGGTTTTCTTTGGCACTGGGAAGCCAGCAAGGCCTCCTTGCGTCTTCTTGTGGCAGCTGCTCCCAGCATCTTCCTGCATAGCTCTATAGCAGCTCGCTACCAACTGCCCCTCTTGTGACCAGCTGCCCCCAGAATAGGTCCTCCAGCAGCTTTGCTGTAGAGTGTTGAGGTGGGGTACTTCCTGGTGACCTCCTGGCATGCCCTTTCCAGGGTAATGTCAATGTATTCATGACTTCCCTTGGATACCTCACCCGGCCCCTTCAGGGCAGTGTTCAGTGAGTTTCTGGGCCTAGCATCTTCTATGGATGGATTCCCAGAATTCCAGAGACAGATCTGCAGGGTCCCATGAGCAACACCTAGAGAACTTGTCCAGCATCAGTTATCTACGATTCCATCCTCCCAGTGTGGTCGGGGTCTTGGCCGTGGTGGAGGTAATCTCATTTTGGGTGTTCTAGCATTCTCAGATATGGTGATTACAACTTATTTCTCCCATTCCTGTATTCCATACTGGACAATCCCCTATTATCTCAATTCTGTGTTAATAATTCTTTGAGCTTTCCAAGTTCAAATTACTGGGTAGTTTCTTTCTCTTGACTGGATCCTAACTAATGTAGAATAAGCACTGGGAACTCTTCCATGAGATGAACCATAAAGAAAGAATTTTGGAATTGGTTTGGCCATACTCTGAAGCTTGAGTGCAGGGCTGAACTCTTTGGGAAATGGGAGGCTAGTAATCCATGGTGCACCTTGGCATCCTAATTAATTAAGTTAACACCTAAGATTAATTGTGATGAAGTGACAGCTATAGCAAATGCCTTGGGACCCCAAGTGGCTTCTGCACTTGACTGTAATGACAATAGTGATGACTACAAGCAGTGTGGGGTGGATTCTTTTAAGTGGATGAGGGTGATTACAAACAGAAAATGACAACCCAGATTTCTAAGTATCAGCTCGAATCAAGGGCTGAGAACCAGAATCTTCCATCACAGCTCGGATAGAATCCCTTATTTATTGTATCCAAATAGCTAATGTTGCTAAACGCATAACCTAACAATGTGGGTAGCTGAAATGCAATGATGTTAAATCCAGTCTTGCCAGCTTTCTCCTGTGAATGGCAGAGCATCCTTTGAGGAAGAATGAAATCCTAAAATTTAGAATAGAGACACGTGTTTGCACCTGATAAAACCGACAATATTGTATCCTAATATCATTCTGTGTCTTCCTTGTCAGTGGAAGTAGCTGCCCTCTGTGTCTGAAAGTCCTGGGACAACCTCCCCTGCACAGATGACTTAAAGAGGATACCAGCCAGTAACATGACACCCAAGGAAGGCATTCAGATTTTACAAATGTTAGCTCAAGAAGGCAGGAAGATAACACTAGATATGGTTGAATTCATCTATATGGGCACACATACAAGAGGTTCTGGGTTCATCAGATTACTTCATTCAGCAGGATGTAGCTCTTCATAGGTTGACTGAAACTTGTACTCCATAATGAGCTCCACTTAAGGTTGAGATAGCCAGAGCTTTTCTAGTGGGATATAGAAGAAAGAGTCTGAAGAGAGACAGGAATGTTGTACTAGATTTACAAAGTCAGACATATACCACCTTAAGAGATAAATCCATTGTCCTTGCCCAGGTCAGGGGTTAAACAAAAAGATAAATCTTAAAAATAAGGACACAGAAAGGTTGAAGTTAAAATAAAAACATATACTATGCAAAAACTCATACTTTGAGGATTTTGTCTTTCAAAGTGAACTTTAAAACAAGCAAGAAATACCATGAGGAATAAAAAGACATTTTGCAAAATGATGAAATGGCCAATTTTCTAGGAAAATATAACCACTCTTAATTTATATGATTCTAATATAACTTGAAAATACATCAAGCTGGAAAATGGCTGAATTAGAAGTACACATTTAATAGTGGAAGATTTTTAATTTATTTGTGTTCATAATTAGTGGAATTAACATACAGATATTAGTAAGAGTTCTTTAACAAATATGTTCTAATATGCATATATAATATTGCACTCCAAAATTACAGAATAAAAAGTCTTGTCAAGTAGACTCAGAACACTTTGTAAAAGTGGCTATAGTTAGACTACAAAGGTAATTTCAAGAAATTCCAAAAATTTTCAAAGGATTGAAATAAAAAGTGATTATAAGAAAGGCAACTATTGTTAAGAAAAACTAAAGGAAATTAGTAACTCCAGGGGAAAATAAAGAAACAAAAATGTTTATTGAAGCAACACACATCCAAAAATATGAATTCAAATAACTGACCTTGCCATTAGTAATATTTTTCAATTTATTAATACAGGAGATGAAATGTAATTCTAGCATAATATGTGTCCTGGAATTCAGAAAATTTTATATAAGCATCTTTGTATATAAATCCTGGTTTCTGGGTTTTCAATTTCAAGACTTAAGCTATGGACAGAACATAATATTTACCCATGGTTCCAAGACTAACTCTAAATGCTAACTTTTATCACATGAAGGCAAATTTTGGCTTGTATAAGATAGAATAAAGAAAAGAGGAGGAAAGAACAGAGAAAAGTTAGGGATGTTGATGTTTCCAATTATCAATATTGGAAAATATGAAGTTTAAAAAGAGTATTTAAAATATCAAAGAGTTGAAGAACTACAGTAATATAATAACATTGATAAGAGGGGATGAATACATAATATAGTTAGTAAACTCATTGTTTATATTGTGTAACAATGAATGCTAATTCAATTGGAGATTTAATACAAACTGTTTATTACAGTTAAGAAAGAAACCACCAGAAAAACACAAGCAGGAGCAGTAAAAAGGACTAACACTCTGGGCAATATGACTAGAACTTAAAAGGGAGGTAGGAAAAGAGGGGTTCTTTATATCCAATGTACTGCTATTGTATGATTTGTTCATGTGTGCGACATTTTGTCTAGTATAGCAAAATTCTAACATGAATTTTTAAAATGTCAGTGATGAAAGTAATATAAATGATTGCTTCGGCAGGGGAGGGGTTTTTGAAAAGCAACACAACATATGAAAGAATTTTTTGGAGCAATAGAAAAATTGCACACATTTATGCAGATAGCAGATCTATATCTCATAAAGCTGAACATAAGAATTGCACATTTTACTCCACATAAATTATACTTTAATAAAGAATAATGAAAAATAGCAGGGAAACTAACTTGTACTCATCAGGCATTGATCTGATTGCTTGTATATAGGGCACCCCACAAATATTTAATTTTGTTAACCTTGATGATCCTTCACAGAGTCTGACAAACGAGAAACATTATCGTTATGTGTGTGGGGCAGGGCTCATGCAGCTGGAAGTAACAAAAAACTTACAAGCAGTAGCTTAACAGAGGCTTCATGACTATCTTCTTTCAAAAGTCTGGGTTCACATTTTATTACTTTCTCTACTTCCCCATTTCCCCCACATCATGGTCACAAAATGGGTGCCTCAGCTCCAAACATTGCTTCTGTATTCAAATCAAGAAGAGAAGGCTCATTAAGTTTGATTTATTTTATTAGACAATTCAAAGTGTTTCCTGAATCCCCAGAATGAGTTCCCTTTACAAAGGATGATAAGCAAGCATGACTTTCTCGGAACTTCGATAATATGGGGATGGAGAAGAGGTGGGGTTAGGAGTGTCTGTTCCATTAGCAAATTCACAGTACTGGCTGCAATGTGATGCTTCTTTATGCGTTGTTGTCTTTTCCAGCAAATGTATTGTACCTAAGTTACCTACTCATGCAATTTCAAATCCAAGGTAGATAGGGGCTGAGCCATATGCTTTATTTGTTTTTACTTAGTACATATAAAATAAAAAAAAACTTTTCCACATAATTAATTAGTCCTCATCAAGGTATTTTCTTATGTAAGCCTGAGATCCTAATTAAAGACCTATCAGCCACCCAATTCCAAGTAAATCTCCAAAGCCTTAACAACATCTCTGCGTTGTGCTGTGAAGCACTCCAGGAAATGGTGGTGCTCAGCATTGGAAAGCAAGGACGTAGGCTGAATGGCTATAATTAAGGAACATTTAAACACAAATTTCACCATTAGATGACATCTGAGTTTTTCCAACTCTCAGAATTCATGAAAAAAGAATTGAGTTTTCCCTTAAAAAAGAAAAATGTAATCTGTAGTCTGACACTTTGGCATTCTCATTTTTTCAATTATGGAGAGCTGACTTCAAGAAATATAATGTTTTATGTCAAATAAAAAATGAATTCTGACCTTCTATTTTCCACGTTAGGAAATGGACTGACTACAGAGAAAATTAAGTGTGACATACTTAGGAAGGAGAATATGAACATTCCACTGAAGTAAGAATGTGGGCTTGCCTTGAGCTTACTTGGTGTTGAATGAGCATTCCCTGATTTCGCTCCCTGTGTGGTCAGATTTTGATACTGATTATGTTTCTTCATCAAATATGTCAGAAATTTAACATATTGTCAATTTAAAGTTTACACTGTAATTCTCAGGGATGCATCCTAAATTGTTTATTTAAATCAAAAAATTTGTTATAAGTAATGAATATATAATTAAATTTAATTTAAAATATTCCATAGCTATCAATCACAGCTGTCAGCGACTTCTTCAGAAGCGTTCCAATGCATGTCCATTTACCACGGCACATGGTTTTAATGGGCTGGAAGGTCAAAGGACTATTTACTGTTACCTAACCCCCTTGTGCTATACTACTTAGGATATGTTGGCAAAGTAACTCATGATGTAGTTGATATTTATTTCAGTTATAATAATTAATGCTACCATGGTGAGTAGAAGTTTGAAGGTGCCTCCAATTGATCCTGAAGATGACGACCACGAAGAAGGAAGTGATTTCTTCTAGTTTCTTCCACATTTCACATAGACAGACTTGGTCTCAAGTCATAGCGATTTTCAGGAGATAGAGCAAGAATGTTACACTGACTCACATTGTCTTCCACTTATTTGTCCCATCTCAGAGTATATGTTATTTTACTTGGGTTGTGAGTTTGAGTGTAATACAATGGAGATTTTATTTCAATTAGTGAAAATTGCACTCTGAATGCTATACAATTGTTGTTAATAAATTTGAGTGATTTAATCTGAAGAATTTAAAAACCACTGAAGAACAAAAAACTTAGATTATCAACCTGAAAATGTTTTTTTAACAGTTCAGAGGCCATAAAACAGAGAGATATGTTTGTAACCATGCAATATTTATATATAATAAATTGCTGTAGAAAACAATTTTTTGCATTGGTTTCAGAAATATAATAATAGCTTTCAAATGAAGAATATGGTTTCTGATTTAGGAATTTCTGGCATGTTCAGACTTTCTTTCACATTATAGGTAGAACATCATTCTACTTTTTTGATTACTTATGGTTCCTGGTTCCAAAATTCTGCATGCAAAAGTCATGCATAAAGCTAATCAGAAGCTATATAGTTCATGTATTCACCATCTGAAGTATTCTAGAACTAAGCCAGAGTCTATAATACTGGTAAAAATTAAAATTGCCTTAAGAAAAGGTTTTAATAAATACCAAATATAATGCAATTTCAAGGCATGTAACATAGGGGTTGTAGAAAAGTGAAAGAGATATTATTAGAGGACAATTTTAAAGCTATTTATTTGAGCAGAGTATACTACACTTATTAGGTAATTATTTACTATCTTCGTTAAACCAAAATTTCACATATAAAGTTATGCTAGTAATAGATACAACATAATGATTCAGTATTTGTCTGTATCGAAATGGTCATTATAATAAGTCTAGTTAACATCCATCAGCATACATAGTCATGATTATTTTTCCTGTGATAAGGACTTTTAAGGTCTACTCTCTTAGCAAATTTCTTTTTTTTTTTCAATTATTTATTTAAATTCTAGTTAGTTAACATATATGGTAAAATTGGTTTCAGATGTAGAATTTAGTGACTCATCACACATATGAGTGAGATCATATAGTATTTGTCTTTCTCTGATTGATTTATTTTGCTTAGCATAAGACACTCTAGGTACATTCACATTGTTGTAAACAGCAAGAGTTTATTCATGATGGTTGAGTAATATTCCATTATATATCTCATTTGATCTCAGAGTGGGTGGAATGAGTACACTTGATAGCCTTGAGACAGAGTGAGGTTAATGAGTTTATCTAAAGGTACACCGGTGTAAGTCAAGGAGTTGAGGTCAAATCTTTGCTTAGAATCTCTACATTGCATCTTAAATAAGAACAAATAACTTCAGCTATGTAAATGGTAGTGGAGACTCCAAAATTTGCACACTGAAATTTCAGTTATTTATCACCTCTGAACTGGAGATGTGGTTCATGGGTCATGAAGCAGGGTGAGAGATATGTCTCTGTGACACGTAAGAGAAGCAGTAGCACAAAGGTGTCATGGATCAGGGCAACTCAAATTATATTGCCTTGGTCACTTCTAGTTAGGAGACTGTCACTCTGTCTTGTAGAATCATAATGGTTCTATCTGTCTATAAATTATGCCACCCACTCATGAAAATGTGGTCCTCTTTTATAATCACCTCGATCACAGACTCTGATTATGTATAATACATGATCCCAATTTTATATGCACCAAAGTATGTTTGTATCTCCCACTTAATTGTTTATTAAAATGTAGGTAGTCTTTGAGATGTAGAGGAAATTCTGTTCTAATTTTGTTTATGGTTTCCATTTCAGTGTATCACAAAGACATATGCGTATCACGGTTGGCAAGGAGGCACTGGAGAGCATGTTACTAGGACGTGTAATACAAGATTCCTGCACTATTTGAACTCATAACCGGCAGTTCCCGTACTAATGTACACTTTTCCCCAGAATTCCCCAGAATGGAAAAGCCACTATGATAAATGTGCGTGCACAGTTTAGGGGAACTTCCAGGCAAAAGAAAGCTTTGGTGGGAAGATATACAGTGAATCACAATCGTGTCTCTGCTTTTGTTTTGATAAACACACAGCTTGTTCTCACAATGTTTAGACACGTGCATCATCAACAATGTCTTTTTCACACTATTAAAAGAAAACATTTTCTAAAATAGTGAAATAGTCTTTTATGAAAGCCGAAGAGTGAACAGGTCTGGCAAACTCCATGCAGCAAAAGAAAAAAGTAAAAGAAAAAAGAAAAAGAAGTAAATGCTGAAAATTCATGAGGATTCCATGGATATATCACCATAGGTCATGCAGGGGACTTCTAAGCATGAAAAAAATTTAATGATTTATGTGAATGCTGTGGATTCTGGAAAGCCTCAAGATGGAAAGCATGTAATAACTAGAAAAATACTTTTGCTGTGGAATGGTGGCCACAATCAGCCTGGACGTCATCTGAGGCCATATTGATTCAATGGGAAACACTGATCATTGTCAAAGATCTGATGAAGGGAATAGAAAAGGAGATGATTGGTATTTCAAGCGAATCTAGGGTATGTGAAGAAATTTTAAAACTACAAAATGGATAATTTGAAGATCATTTTGAATGAATTTGCAGTCATCTCCCTCCGTGAATTGCAGTAATCAATTGACAAAATGATTTTACTGCACAGCCAAGTCTTAATCTAAATGAAATTGGGTGTTTTTGCAAACAAATGCTATCTAGTCCATTCTTTGCAAAACACAGAAACAAAGACCTAGGACATGAAGCATTGTGTAAGAGAATATGTTTAGGGAGTAATGATGGGATGATGGTTAAGTGGAACAATTTCTTAAACCATCAGTCCAAAAACCCAAAGCCTATGGTCGGGTTTTGGTGTTTCCCACATCTGCCTGCCGCCGGTAGAATCAGCGCATCACCAACGTCTTCTAGCCATTGTGTATGTTTGTTGGTGCTGCTGTGCTACTGGTTTATAGATGGTTTTATAGAAAGATTGCTTGCTTCTGTGTTTGCATTGCCCTCTGAATCTAAAACTAACTTTCCTCAGATGGATTATTATTATTTTTTTTAAAGATTTTATTTATTTGACAGAGAGAAACACAGCGAGAGAGGGAACACAAGCAGGGGGAACGGTAGCGGGAGAAGCAGGCTTCCCGCTGAGCAGGGAGCCCGATGCGGGGCTCGATCCCAGGACCCTGGGGCTTCCCGCTGAGCAGGGAGCCCGATGCGGGGCTCGATCCCAGGACCCTGGGATCATGACCTGAGCTGAAGGCAGACGCTTAACGACTGAGCCACCCAGGCGCCCCCCTCAGATGGATTAAAATATGTTCATTATAGATCTTAGATATCAGACCTTGGTCTGTAGTATCATTTGCGAATATCTTCTCCCATTCTGTGGGTTGCCTGTTTGTTTTGTTGACTGTTTCCTTTGCTGTGCAGAAGCTTTTTATCTTGATGAAGTCCCAAAAGTTCAATTTTGCTTTTGTTTCCTTTGCCTTTGGAGACATGTCCTGAAAGAAGTTGCTGTGGCTGATGTCGAAGAGGTTACTGCCTATGTTCTCCTCTAGGATTTTG
>CM053608.1:2161777-2212800 GCA_028646535.1 Procyon lotor | reverse complement strand
TTACTCAATAAGTGTATTGGGGTCTCATCAATTGCCATATTTTATCTGATGCTTATGCTGCATTAATAGACAAGGCTATCATCTCAAGTAAGGGTGTTTGTCTCTTCACCAAATATCATTTCATTGTTTCATTACATTGTTTGTTTTTGGTTTTGTTTTCAATATTGACTAGCTATTCTATTTTCTGTTGAACGGTCCTGATGGAGTACACATACTAGTCTTATTCTTCCCCTTTTAAAGGAAATGAGTGAATAATTTGTTAAGTAGAATATTTTCTGTAGGTGTTTGAAACACAACTTTTGCCAAGTTAAGTTATATTTTATTCCTAATGTGCTAAGCGTTTTTCAAAATTATAGGTAGATATTGAACGTTATTAAGTGCTTTTTCTGAATCTACCGAGATAATTATATGACTTTTCCCCTTAAGTCTGGTAAGTTGCACTGATAACTTATTTATTATTGAACTATTTTTCTATTTTTGAATAAACACTACTTGATCATAATTTATTTATTTCATACACTGTTGGATTTGAACAGACCGTATTTTATTTCTATTTGCATATGTAAGCTAAATAGACCTACGATTTTTTGTGCCTATACTGTTTTTACCTGTATTGAAATTAAGATTTTATGATTCTCATGCAATAAGCTGATTAAAATTTTTGAGAATTGTTACAATATATTGTTCAACCAGTTTTCCAATCGGCAAATTGTTCAGATGACCTACTTTTTACCCTTACAAGTAAAAATTTCTTTTATATATATCTTGGAAATTCACATCAGTGGTTTATTGAGGAATAATTTCTTGAGAATAAACCCACCAGGATAGATTGTTTAAATTTCAAATATTTTATGAATATGACCAAAATAGCCTCCCAAAAGATTCACACCCCCCACCAACATATTTTGAGCATTCTTCCTTCTCAGCTGTGTTCAAGCACAATTACCAGAAAGGTACTTACTTTTTGCAGTATATTTGTCAAGGAGGGACTTTGGAGCCAGCCCTGCTTAGTGAGAATCGTAGCCCCTAAATTTACTCACCCACCTCCAGGCATTGTTGGGAGATCCCGTGAGTTAATAATGGACGATAGGGGGTGCGTGACACACAATATTTGCTGTTGGTTTGCTAATATTTTTACAGTCTGAAATATTATCATTTTGACTAATATTTATTTTACTTTTTGATGAGATTAAGAATTTATTTTTGGGGGCGCCTGGGTGGCTCAGCTGGTTAAGCGGCTGCCTTCGGCCCAGGTCATGATCCTGGAGTCCCAGGATCGAGTCCCACATCGGGCTCCCAGCTCCACGGGGAGTCTGCTTCTCTCCCTGACCTTTGCTCCTCCCATCCTCTCACTTTCTCGCTCTCAAATAAATAAATAAAATCTTTAAAAAAAAAAAAATTTATTTTTGACCTGTGTTGTTTGTTATTGTTTATTCAGATAGTTAGCTCTTTCTACTGAGTTATTTATTTCATCTGAGATACATGCCTTTCCTACAAATTAAGACATTGAGGGCTTGCTGCCTCATTTAGATTGTGAACTGACATTTAACTGAAGTCATCATATACCTTTTTAACTCAGTAACTTTAAGGATTCATAAAATTAAAGGTATCCATTATACTCTTACAGCTTTTGTCTTTTTTATATGTTTTACATTATAATTACAAGAAAATCATACTTTTTTCTTAAACTGTTAAAGCTTTATATTTTACTTTTAAATTCTTGATCAAACTGGAATTTTGCTTAGCTAAGTAATAGGGTAGAAGTCTAGTGGGTTTGCATTTTTTTTTTTGCAAATAATAGTAATCCCAAACTAATTAATTTATGAAATATAATTCTTCCTCACACGAAATGACATGTCATCACCATCTGAATTTCTCCATTTCCTTGGGTCTGTGTGCTCGGTATCATCCAATAAACTCTTCGTTTCTTCCTCATCCTAATGGTATTAATCTTTGTAGCTTTATAACTAAATTAATCTGGGGAAGTGCTGGCCCACCATCATTACTCCGTATTATCAAGTATATCCAGATGAAGGTTAGTATCATCTTGCCAATCTCCTCTCTACTATGTTTGCATCTGAAAGGGATTTGCATAACGTATTTAAACATTGTTTCACATTTTATGCTCAGGAACTAATGGCTGATTTCACTAATTTCACTGATTTGCAAAAATTTTAGAGGTATTGATTGTTCTATGAGGGCACATCCAGGTTTATACTTTGTGTGTAGTGGGCGTGGCCACAGCACCAGGACAAAGAACTTGAGTAGAGGTGAAAAGATCCCTGTTTACAAAGCTTTTTCATAGTAATCTCCGGCTCACAGTTGGCCCCTTTCTTCATAACATTAGCTCACACCCTCACCTAATTTGGTGGACTGTCCTGTCCATCATGTCCCATCCGTCCCCGTCAGGGCCACAGGATGTTGGGCAAACATCTCCAAACCATAGCAGACCCCCCATTGCCGAACAAATTTGGCCTGCACACCATTTTGTTCACAAACATGATTTTGCAAGTTTCAGATTCACTTGTTCAAGTTATCTGAGGGAATTAAAGGCATCACTAATGTCCTAAATTTCCTCATTCCTGAGCTTGAGGAGGAACATTTCAGACCTGCTACTTCTTCATTAGACATCCTTTCCACGCAATCCCCCCACAGTTCTGGTGACCGACCCTGGTAATTCTGCTTCTCTCGGTCTCCCAGGCTGGGAAATTGGCGGCGCTTCCCTTACCTCCTCCCCTGTCCCTGCACCGGCCTCTGCCCCTCGTCCCCCATTCACATTAACTCTACACTAGCATTAAGAGTTATCTTCTCCTGCCCTGGGCCAATCATCACTGGCTCCGGAAGGGCCCTGAAGGGCTCTCAATAGCCACTTAAATTAAATTGAAACCTCTGATGATAAAACCCTAAACAATATTTTGCTTTGCTTTAGTCAGCTGGCCCAATCTCTTGCTCCATTCCACAGTTTCTGCTAAACAAAATCACTTATAAATATGAGCCTTTATTCCTATCGTAAAGGCATTCTCTCTATCCACCCTTGTCCTCTCCTTCAAATCTCTCTCTTCAAGCTGTGTTTCATTCTTGAAATATTTCCTATTTCCACTTTGCCTTGCTGTCTATTTCTGCAAATCCTCTGACTACCCCTATTTATTCTGACATTTTCATTTATTCATTAAATGCTATTTGACAATGTTGGATCCCAGGGGAAAAGCTGTCTTGGAGCAATCAGAACACAAAGTGATGTTAAAAATATTAACTAATTGTGGGACATCTGGGTGGTTCTGTCTGTTGAGCATCTGCCTTTGGTTCAGGTCATGATCCAGGATCCTGGGATTGAGCCCTGCCTCAGGCTCCCTGCTCAGCAGGGAATCTGCTCATCCCTTTCCTTTTGCCCCTCCCCTCGCTCCTGCTCTCTCTCCCTCTCTCTCCCCATCTCTGTTTCCCAAATAAATAAAAACACTCTAAAAAATATATTAACTAATCATGATGAGCATTATGTAATGTACAGAATTGCTGAATAACTATATTGTACACCTGCAACTAATATAACATTGTATGTCACCTATAGGCCAAAAATAAAATTTTAAAAAATTAACTGAGCAAGTGACATCTCTTTCTCATCTCCCACAAAAAGGAAATGGTACTGCCTACCTCATATTGATATTTGAGGATTACAGGAGTTGCATATGTAAGGTATACAGAACATACGGACCTAGCTCTGTCTTTTCTTGATCTACTTTCTCAGTGTTCATTCATTTTCTTGGCTGTTGCCACCATTACTTCAAAACCTACCCCAGATCTTTGCAGAGAGTATGTGTTCAATTAACATTTGGCAGGTGATATTTATGCATGAATGAGCAGTAATGCGTCTATGTGATTTCTTTGGCAGTGCTCCTTATGCATAGGGACTTTGGTAAGTGTATATAATACAACCGAATATTTTATATTAAGATATATCTTTAAAATGCCCATTGCTACAAATTAAAACTTTTTGACTATGTCAGCTGCTCAAACTTGTTGGTTTGCAACTCTAATGATAATGAATATATATCTCTGTTAATAATTAATAAGACAATTAAAAACACAATTTTTTACATATTATAGTACCATTACAGTTTTTAAAAACAAACTCTTTGTTTCACTACAATTATATCTTGCTTTTAATATACATATCCCTGAAATTTTTTTTTCTTAGAGATTTTATTTATTTGATAGACAGAAACATAGTGAGAGAGGGAACACAGGCAGAGGGAGTGGTAGCGTGAGAAGCAGGCTTCCCGTCCAGCAGGGAGCCCGATGCGGGGCTCGATCCCAGAACCCTGGGATCATGACCTGAGCCGAAGGCAGACGCTTAACGACTGAGCCACCCAGGCGCTCCTATCCCTGAAATTTTTAGAAATGTAATCATTTGATAAATATGAGTTTCTCCATAACGCTCAAACATTAAGTTAATCTCATAACAGGGGATTTAAAATTATATTCATTATTTGATTAATTCTTCAGAAGGATATATATATAGACTTAATTTCAGAATACTTTTTTTTTACAGCTTTTTGGAGATATTATTACTATATAATACTTGTAAGTTTAAGGTGTATAATGTGTCAATTTCATACCCTTTCCTATTACAAAATGATTACCACCATAGGTTAGCTAACACCACTATCTCATCACATAATTCGAATCTTTTTGGTCTGTATGTGGTAAGGACACTTAAGATCTACTCTTTCAGCACCTTTCAATATATAATACTTGTAATTAACAGGTATTGTTCATTATAATCACCATGTTGTGTATTAGATCTTCAGAACTTATTTGTCTTATAACTGGAACTTCATATCTTTTGCAAAGATTTCCTCATCTCCCATATCACTACCCCCTGGCAACCACCAGTAGATGCTCTTTATCTATGAACTGAGATAAAGAAGCTATAGCTAGAGATATGGATGAATATTATTCAATTATGAAAAAGAAGGAAGTCCTATCATTTGCAACAACATGAATGAATATTTAGGGCATTATGTGAAGTAAAATATTTCTAAGTTAAGCATTTTAAACCATTTCAAATGTAAAGACAGAGACATTTCTATGTGTGTGTGGCTTTTTAAATACGGCTATTTTATCCTTTTTTTAATGAACAAAGAAGGTGTGGTATACACACACACACACACACACACACACACACACACACACACTGGAATGTTACTCAGCCATCCAAAAGAATGAAATTTTGCCATTTGCAGTGATGTGGATGGAACTAGAGGGTATTATGTGAAGCGAAATAAGTCAGAGAAAGACAAATACCGTATGCTTTCACTTATATGTGGAATTTAAGAAACAAAACAGATGAACATAGGGGAAGGAAAGAAAAACATGCAATAAGATAAAAACAGAGAGGGAAGCAAACCTTAAGAGATTCTTAACAAGAGGAATCACACTGGGGGTTGCTGGAGGGGATGCGAGTGTGGGGAAGGGATGACTGGGTGATGGGCATTAAGGAGACACTTGTTGTGATGAACACTGGGTGTTATATGCAACTGATAAATTACTATTCAATCCTACCCCTGAAACTAAAATATATACACTTTTATCAGGAATTTAAGGCTGCTTACACATTTTTTTCCAAATTAAAACATTCTTCCAGATAATTACAAAATAAAAATAGAAAGCAAAATTGTCAAACATATAAAAAATGCATTTTATAACATCTAAGTAGAGACTTTTTTGTTTTGTTTTTGTTTGTTTTTTAATTTTACTTTATTTTTTCAGTGTTCCAAGATTCATTGTTCATGCACCACACCCAGTGCTCCATGCAATACGTGATGCGCCCTCCTCAATACCCACCACCAGGCTCGCCCAACCCCCACCCCCTCCCCCCTCTAAAACCCTCAGTTTGTTGCTCAGAGTCCACACTCTCTCATTATTCATCTCCCCCTCTGATGCACATTCAGTGAAAAAGGATGGCTTCATGTAGCTTGTCAGTGGCAGAAATGTAACATGAACTGCAAGTATCTTCTTGGAATTCCTGTCCCCCTGGAAATCTCTCTGTGGTAGAATCACAATGTAAAAGGATTCCTCTGCTTTGTTTCTTTAGGTTCTGTGGTATTTTTTTAAATACTTTTTACTATAACAAAAATATGTTGGTAGTCTTTTAAATTGAATTTACTTTTACAATGAAGATGTCTCTAAAAGCACCAAAAATTGCTGACCCCCTTTTGAAAGTTCAAGACAGTGTCCTTGCGTGATGAACTGTAACTGTTTGGATAAATTATGTAATAATTACTTCTCAGATGAAGCAAGTCCATAAGTTACATTATGTTCTTTTAGGAGGCATAAATATCTCCAAATTGCAAAATAAAACATCATTTGAAAGCACACTACATGATCGTAGTTTGGATGGACATTTATTTATTATTTTAAAAGACTTTTTATTTATTTATTTGAGAGAGAGGGAGAGAGGGAGGGAGAAGCAGAGGAAGAAGCAGACTCCCCCTGAGCAGGGGGCCTGACCCTGGGATCATGACCTCAGCTGAAGGCAGACACTTAACCAACTGAGCCCCCAACAGGGGCCCCTGGACATTTATTTATAATTATTATTATTTTTTAATCAAGCAATGCATTTCAACAGTTGAAAACATAAGAAGACCCTGGTCCTCCTCCTAGGTCTTAGTCGTCTTTCACTATATTGCATAATCTTTCAGATATTTGAAGACAATTCCAAAAGACAACCATTAGCTGAACTTCACATCGCTTGAAATATACTTAATCTTAGACAGTAGTGTGGTCACACATTATCCAACAATTGACATAGAAGATCCTCAAGTCTTCAGGGGTACTTCTCACAATTGACAATGGATAAAATCACCTGAAAACCACCTGGGGGCTTAGCAGAAATAAACCTGGTAAAATAAACTTAGTAAAGGGCACCTGGGGGGCTCAGTCGTTAAGCCTCTGCCTTCGGGCTCAGGTCATGACCTCAGGGTCCTGGGATCCAGCCCCCATCGGGCTCCCTGCTCAGCGAGAAGCCTGCTTCTCCCTCTCCCAGTTCCCCTGCTTGTGTTCCCTCTCTTGCTGTGTCTCTTTCTGTCAAATAAATAAATAACATCTTAAAAAAAATAAACTTAGTGAAAAAAATAAAAGTAAACTTAGTAAATAAAAATGGGCCAATGTACACTTGTAATGTGTACTTCTGATCATTCCAATACAGTTGGTCTCTGGCCACAGGTTTTCAGAAACATGCATTTAAATATTTAAGAACATTTCTTTGCGATTTCATCACCAATCTTTCCCACAAAATAAACATACACCTTATGATCGTTTACACACATTGCACTTAATTGATACCTTAATATCGAGTATAGAAAGCTATTTTATTTTATTTTAAAGATTTTATTTATTTGACAGAGAGAAACACAGCGAGAGAGGGGACACAAGCAGAGGGAATGGTAGCGGGAGAAGCAGGCTTCCTGCTGAGCAGGGAGCCCGATGCGGGGCTCGATCCCAGGACCCTGGGATCATGACCTGAGCCGAAGGCAGACGCTTAACGACTGAGCCACCCAGGCACCCCTAGAAAGCTATTTTAAAACCACATCAGAAACTCCATGATGCCAGGGATTCTTTTGAAAAACCCTGCTCTTCTCTCTGGTGCCCTCTACCCCATATTTTTTTAAAAAGTCCTTAATAATCAATGACAACTATTTTAACAACTGTTTTGAGTGGTAGGTTTCATCGGTGTTTGGTTTACTGTAAACACAAATTTAAAGTTCAATAACACACAGATGGATCATGAAGATGTGCCATGAATAAAGGGTCATGATTAATCAAAGATTGAGGTTTACCTGAGGTACAATTTTTTAAAAAGGAGAAAAGTCTCAATCTACATAGCTTAAGAAAATCACTGTTTAAACCTTAAGCAGCTATGAAGTAAACAGATGGTCTTATATGTGTATTTTTTTCCTTCTAGGCAGGCAGCTACCTTCTGCACATTCTCTTCCATGCCTGGCCTGTCAGTGGGTAGTGGAAATAAAAATCTTCCCCAGCTGCTTATCCCCCCTTCGAGGAGGGAAATGAAAGGTCAGAGCAGTGATTTGCTGACTACTTGCAGAGCTGATGTATTTGGTGGCTCTCAGCTAATCTTAGCACCAGAGATTTCCAGTCAGGAGAAAGTTCATTTCTAAAAGAAGGCAAAGTCCTTGGAGACTGGCCAGGCTTGCAAAAAATAATGCCATTGTTCTTAGGATTCTTTCTTTACAAAAAAAAAATCTAGTCCATAGATTGCTGGAGCAAACTTAGAGCCATTAGTGTTCACTGTGTACGATTTCAAAGTTTGGAAGCTGTCAGTACAAAGGAGGGTAAAATAACAAAGTGACAAATAGGAGGAATGGAAGCATGGTGCATAAACACACACACACACACACACACACACACACACACACACAGGGAGCCAAAAAAAACAAAGTAGCATTTTCATTTTCATTGACTGAATATTCCTGCTGGGGGATGATCTTTTGGGCCATCAGTCTGCTTCCTTGGCTCTTCCCAAGTCTACACCCGCTTTGGGCTGCCCACCTTTGGCATACTTTTTTGGATGACATAATGCCATCCAGTGATGGACATAATGCCATCATCCCCATTTTACAAGTGATACAACGGCAGCTCAGGGAACTCAGATCACCTGGTGGGAGGGACGATCAGGAGACCGTGCCAGTGCTGGTCTGGCGCGGTCTCCCCATCGTCCAGACCCACCATCCGAGTCTGTGCTTGCTCACTTCTACCTTGGGCTGGGCTTTGTGGAGACAAAGGAAAGGGACCACTGAACACCCCAAATCTGTGCCTGTGGTCTTGCTCCCAGGTGGCTGGGTATGGTTCATGTGGAAGCCCCACACCTGTTTTGCTATAGAGGCTGGTATCTTACCCTGGAATTAAATGTTTTCCCATTATTAACTAATTAGGGAACTCAATAGTAAAGAAATGATCCACTCTGGTAGAAATCCCAATGCAAACTGACCACCTTAGAAAAGGACGACCCCTTATAAATTTCCGACTTGAGGGCAATGAGTTTCTTGACTCAGATTAGCACAAATATGAAAAATTGAGAAAGTGCACGGCCAGCCACATATTGCACTCGAAGAGGAAGGTGAGGGATTAATTCAGATATTTTGTTGGCTGGCATTTTGAAAGCCCAGTAGTAATCTTTGTGTACTCTTTAGGAGTGTGATTGTAAGCGTGGTTTTAATTACATGTGTTAACACGGTGGTTAAAAAAAAAGAGTCTGCTAAATTATTTACAAATGGCAAATCATGGGGAGCCGTGCTGGCTGGCTGACTGCTGTGTCCCTGCCAGAGACCGCAGGCGGACGGTCATTGGTGAGAGGCGCTCTCCAAAACCATCAACTTCGGTCTTGGCACAGGTCGGTGCTCTTCTGGGACTCCTGTATCCGTATCCAGCTGTTGGGTGTACACAGCCCTCTCTGTGTCTGTATGGGGTGTGCTGAGTGAAGATCAGAACTGGCAGGCCAGAGACTGGGGTTGGGGGTGACTTAGGCCAATGGGGTGGTGATGTCTTATTCATTGAACCTAAAAATATTTTCTGCCTTTTTTTTTTTTTTTTTTTTTTTGGTAATGATAAACACTCCCTAGAGGCTGAATGTGTGAGGCTGGAGAAGATACAGACTGTCCAGTGAAGGGGTCAATCCTGGCAGTAAATGAGCGATTCAAGTTAGCATCGTGAGTCTAGCTGCCACCAGGAAAAACAGCAGCTATAAGGAGACACTGGAAAAGAAAAAAAAGGAGGGAGGGCAAGCCTTTGAACTCCACTAAAAGATCGACTTTATTTTCATTCTACCTGTATGACATTAGTCAAGCGCACTGTCTGCACTGCAGAGCTGGGGCCCGATAAACACACAATTTGTGTGGAATTTATATAAATTCACATTTGCCTGCATGGAATTTATATAAATTCATATTTGCTTGCATCTTCGAAAGTACAAGATACATGCAGAGTAAAATTAAAACAAATCTCCATCTTTTATGCTTGCATAATAATTTTGTCTCAAGTGAAAATTCAGTGAATGTTGGGTCAAAACCAATTTCTTCTACCTCCGTGGTGAATTTTTGGGGAGGTGGGAAGAAATACTTGGCACATGGTAGGGCTTGCCTCTGCCATGTCCCCAGTTTTTACTCCTGAGCTTTTGGTAGATGCACTTGGCTGCAAGAAGAGAAATACCACTCAAATGGTTGAAGGCGACATTGGCTTCTTGAGCCAAGAAGCTCAGAGATGGTGCTAGATCAATGGTGTCTCGAAGACCCAAGCTCTTTCCGCGACTCCGTTGTGTGTGCTCAGGGCGGGCTCTATGTTCAGGCTGCTCGTCGTAGGGCTGCTCCCATGCCTGCCTCTCATGTGGACACAGTATGTGCAGGGGAAACTCAGTCTCTTCTTGCAACCCCCTCCTAGGCATGGAGGATCATCTTCAAGAATTTCCCAATAGGTCACTTCCGTCCACTGCTGGAGGTGGGGGGATCAGATTCTCCTGAGGCACATGGAAAGGAAAAGGGGTGGATACATGAAAAACAAAATCAGAATTCTCTCAGGAAGGAAAAAGAGTTTAAGTGACCAAATGTGTGCCGCCAAGTGTTAGAAATACCGGACAATATCTTGGTTTGAGTTGGTCTTTAGAAAACGGAAGCAGTTTGTTCATTCTGGGCTACAAAGGATGTGAAGGAAGTTAAGATAAGATGATAGATAAGATAAGATAAAATAAGATAAGATAAGAACAAGTTTACTTTGCTGGGACAGGAACCTACTCTTCTGTGTATGGTGTGCAGGGCTCAGCTGGAGATGCTGGCCGCTGTCCTGATTACTGTGACTGGGACGGTGGCCATATGTGCTTCTGATGCAAAATGTTTAATTGACTTCCTCACTAGCATTGCCCTCTCAATTTATGATGAGTGATTCTATTAAACCTCCCAAATACATGTACTGCTCAAGTGATTTATCCTTTTGAATTTCTGCACTCGATTTCATGCACTGTTAAGACTTTCTGTGAACTATGTACCCATCCACCTCTTTGCTGGAATAGAGAGATGAGGCAGGCACATAATGCGATAGAAACTCACTTCAGTGTTTTTAGCTATGTAATTTCTCGATTCTATTTCTTTAGAATTTACTTCAGTTTGGGCTCCGCAGCCTTGCAATCTGCCATATTGTTTCCCCCAGCGTCTGCGCGCGGAGTTTTGATTGAGTTCAGCACTGCTTCTCCTTACCAGAAAGCTTACTTCTTGTCCTCAGCGCCTTCCACAATATCCTTATTTCCTGTGGGAAATGAGTAGATGTCCAGCAACGAGGTCAAGACAGAGAAAAGTGTTCTGGAAAAGCTCATGGGTTTTGTCTTTTTTTTTTTTTTAAGATTTTATTTATTTGAGAGAGAGAGAGAGAGAGAGAGAGAGAGAGAGCACAAGCCAGGGGCAAGGAGAGGGAGAAGCAGGCTCCTAGCTGAGCAGGGAGCCCGATGTGGGGCTCGATTCCAGGACCCTGAGATCATGACCTGAGCCGAAGGCAGAGGCTGTAACCCACTGAGCCCCCCAGGCGCCCCATCTCATGTTTTGACTATTAAATTCACACATACAATATCACAGAATTAATTGACTATGGGGAAAAATTCACATATTAGCTGCCCCTATATTTATACAACTCCTTTTGAGATTGTTGGACTAATAGAGCATCTCCAACAAATATTTTCTTCTATTTTCCTCTCCCCTGCCCGCCCTAAACTTCTGTTTCTTTTCCTTTTTTTTTTTTTCTCTTTTTTTTTGTTTTGTTCATCTTGGGTGTTTCTATTTTCCTAGAGGCTCATCATTGGTTATTCAGCCAATTTCCAGTTTAAGTCTAAAGGCAAAAAGAAATGTATTTGAGGGAATTTTCCTTTAAGTTTGTAGAAATGTTCGTGAATTTACAATTGCTCATCTCTGTGCTAATTCTGACTACAAATTGTTAACCCAGTTTTCCAAATGTCACGTATGAAAATCTATCTCATTCTTAGTCTGACTTTCTTAAATTTAGGCAGAATGTCACTTTCCTCTGCCATCTTGAGAAGGACAGAGCTCTGAGTTCTGCCTCTGATAAAGCGAAGCCCCTTGTCCTGGTGTATGAATGACTTCAGGGACCGGATTTCTTCCTCCCTGGCCTGGTGAGTCTGGATGCTGCCTTTCCCCATCTAGGAGATGGTCTGCCCAACCCAGATCCAGGAACACGGAGAGGATGTGCCAATGGCTCCCTTTGCACAGACTCTCCATGTTCACAGCATTTCATTTGTCGGTTCAACATCTGCCGAACAATGACTTTCAGGAAAATTACTAATTGCCCTTTGGGTTTTAGAAAAACACATCCCTATTTCAGGTCCTAGGAGGATAAAGGACTTCTCATTTGCTACTTTGAGAACTTTAGAAGCTCACATGTCTCCATTGAAAATGACCCGGTTCCTTGCTTTTCACTGGAGTTTAAATGCTCTGAAGTCCGTCTTCAGTACAGCTGCCCTGTGTGCTGCATCCCTGCAATTCTCACTAAAGTGAAATATTATTCCGACTGCTGGCTGCTGAATGTTCTAGGAGCATGATGTAAATATCCTTCCTGGAAACAACCAATCCATTTCTGCAAGACCCTAAATTATACTTGCTATCCCTTCTCCTTGCTCATTTGATAATGTATCTTTTCTCACTTTCTTCTCCTCATTAATATTTTCCTCTCCTATTATTTGTCATCATGGTCTCTGGCTGTTGTTTAACTCTCTAAGGCTCTTTATACCATTTGCATGAATAAACGCTACATAAAATAAAATAGTACCACAGCAGAGATTAAGGAAACTCACTTTATAATATGTGATTAATTGTGCCTACTCTTTCCAAAATAAATTAATACAAAATGTGCTTCATCATATGTTATGGAGATACGTAATGCATGAAAAATATTCTATGCTCTGCTTTAATCAGCGTTTCATACCAAATTCCATTATCATCTATAAAAGACTTTTAAACTGTTCATAGGCGATCCAGACAAACATAATACTCACTTCCAGGAAAACAATTTAATATTTTAATCTTAAACATTATATCCATATAGCAGTAAATAAAAATGAGTAGGATGTAGTATCTTTCTAATTATTTTGATCTCTTCCAGGCCAACAATTTTTACTCATTAAACCAAAGCACTTCATTAATTAGAAAAAGTTATAAAATATTAAATAAAGAGACGAGACTCAAGAAGTTTTAAGATTTCAACTCAGGTCTCAGTTCACTCGACTTGTTCACTCGACTCATTCACTCAGTGAATGCCAGAAGTTAGTTCACATCTCAGCATCTCAGGAATATCACTGGTAGAATGGGAATAACCTGAGCATCTCTCCTACCCTCATCAGTTGTAGGCATCAGCAGCGACTTTCAGAGCCCTCTGTACATATTAAACACCATGAGCATGCAAGGTGTAACTATGACCAATTCCAAGTCTCTGAAAAAAATGTGTGTCCATGAATGTTTCCCTCCTCTCCCCACAGCCATAGGAACTCATGCTGCTCTCTACAGACAGCTAAACAATGAGGTCCCATTACCATGTAATGAGTAAAGGTCCAGGTCTGCAGGGTCTGCTTCCTGGGCCACTTTCCTCCCTTTCTGAGATCCCTGTGCTCCTCCAGCCGCCAGCAGGAGGTTGCGCACAGTGCAAATATTTGTCAGCTTGTTTTGATTTGTGTTGATTCCTAGAGGACCTTTGCCTGCCTGATTCTCCAAGGCATCTGTGGTACCTGAGCAGCCCCTGGAAACTCGGACACGAGTTGGGACCCTTCTCTCCCTGGGCAGCCTCAGCTGCCTCCTCCCCAGCCTACCAGTACCTCAGTGGTAAATGGAAAACAAACTCACCCTGAATCATGATGAGTTTAACTCTGTTGCTACTGCATAAAGGCATAGGTAATGATCTTTTGATAACCATACTTTCACACACTGTAAAACTATTATAACCCCCTCTTGTGGAATTAATTTGGTTGTTCACATTAAGTAGTGATTTCAAATAATCATACTTGATTGCTGGAAACAGCCAGGGTCCCATAAGCTCCCAAGAGTCCACCATATTTGCTGTGTTTATATCCCCAGTCATGAATCTCAACGGAAGGAAAAGCTTTATTCTTACCTGCTCTATCAGAGCTATCAGGAAAAGCTCTGGCTTACACAATGGTAGCAAAGAGCACACAGCCCAGTCTCTTTCTGCACAGTACCTGATTGCTCACTCAGGCGACCTAGCTTATGATGGGGTAGGGGGAGGTGCTCGGCAAGAGCTATTCTTCAGGTGGTCATTTTCAGGGCCCAGTGTGATGGGAACCCCATCACCCGGAGCTTCACCAGGGGGTCTGGAGGAGGAAAGAGAGGCCAGAGAATCATGTAGGACCTTTTTTTGTTGTTGTTGTTCGGACAAGAATGGCCAACATTGCTACGACTTACTCTTCTTGGCAATAGTTTACCATGTGTGCCTCTCTTGCTGCAAAGAACAGGCTGTCTTCCGTCTGCCAGTAAGAAGGGAGAACTGGATGAAGTCAACATCGGTAATGCTTACCCCTTCTTTTCTCATCAAATTCCACGCCCTGAAGAGGAGCTTAGACAGCACCCCAGAATGCTATGATATGGTGACTCAGAACAGTGGGTGGCCCCTGGTTGGTCTTCCCACCTTCCCCCCCAACACACACACTGTACCTGCAGGCAGGCCTTCCACGGAGGAGAGGGGATGAGGGCTGGCAGAGCAGCGAGCAGTGTCCCGTTCCTTTGCATGTGGTCTGTGCCCACATCAGGGACCTCATCCAGGGGATCACAGAAGACAGTGGGTTGTCACTTACTCAACCAGTTTGTGAAGGCCACAAAGACCATTTCTTTCACTTTTGTTTCTGGGAACAAATACTTTTTTGTCTGTTTGTTTTTACAATTGCTTTTCGCAGGAAGGCTGTGGAATAGAGTTGGCTCGACTTTTTGCTGGAAACCCTAGAAAGGGTTCTGAGTAGCAAGCAGACCAGTGAAAGAGGAATCGCCTGCCTGGACTTTCCCAATCTTTAAGGCCCTGGGGAGTTTGTCTGGCAGGTGAACCCTCTCGGGCCCCCTGATGGCCATGTAGTTTCCCATGTAGCCATCTTGATGCCTGAACTCGAGTGGTAGGGCAATCACAATTATAACGCATTCCCCACATCTGAGAAGGAAGCCCTCTTATTTTGATTTTTAAAACTCTGACTTTGAAACACCCTTTCATAAAGACATTTTTCTTTTTTAGAAAGTAGGAATCAAGTCTATATATTTCCATTGTAACTTGGAATGGAGTTTTAAGCAAAGGATTCAAAATAAGCGGGAATATCAGGCAGGATGGTTTATATTTTAGCCTTAGGACCCATGCCAAACTTAATGCACCATACTTATGGCATTAGGTAGACATTCTCTTTAAATAAAAAAATAGCAAGACTATCATTTGCTTGAAAATGCAGCAAGATCTTAGGCCCACCGACAGGCTAAATGAGGGACAATCCTTTGCTAGTATATGACTAGCTCCTACTTTCTTCCACACATGCACTCTGCAGGGGCTTCCCCACAGGAGAAACTTTCTTTTGCCTTTTCTTTTCATTTCTTTTTTCTTTTCTTTTCTTTTCTTTTCCTTTCTTTCTTTTTATTATTTATTCATTCATTTTTTAATTTTATTTTCTTATTTTATATTTTCTTTTTCTTTTTATTTATTTATTTATTTTTATTTTATTTTTCATGATTTTCTCAATTTTGAAACTTCATAAGGTTCTGACTCTTGAATTGAACAAAATTTTTTCTTTTAGCCTTTATAGTTTTGCTGAATTGAAAGGGGACAGGCAAATACAGGAGCTTCACAGTCACGGATGTTAGTATTATACGGCACCCTCATAAGATACTTTCAGAACATGTTATTTCATTAGCCATTTCTAAACACCTGCTGCAAACATATTTAACTGTCTCATTCTTCCCTATATTTCACATACAAATGTCAAAACCCTGAACTACTGGATTCCTTCACCCAAGTAAAAAATAGGTTTCTTTTTAATTCTAATTTTTTCTTTGTTACTGAGCAGGAATTGGTAGCAAAAAGTTTAATTCTGAGTGGGAATTATGCTTGTATAACAGCAAAGAGCCACAGGCCAAAGAAGGAGGGACACCACGAAAACAAGGGTGGCCTACGGGAGGGGTCAACAGTGTAGGGATTTGTGACTTGAATCTTACAGATTTTCCTTTTTTCATTCTTATTTGGCTTCAAGTTTTCAGGTTGTTGTTTTTTTTAAGATTTATTTATTTATGTGCGAAAGAAACAAAGCTAGATGGAGGGAGGAGCAGAAGGAAGAAGACTCTCCAACTGACACCCTGCTGGATGGGGGCCCCGGGTGGGGCTCGATCTCACCACACTGAGATCATGACCTGAGTCAGAATTAAGAGTCCGAGGCTCAGAGGTCTGAGCCACTGAGGCACCCTGGCTCGAAGCTTTTATCAATAATGCATTTACTGTCTTTTTTAACTGAAAACTTCAATGGCCCCAAAGAATAGTAAACATTGTAAGGTATAGGAATATATCTTAACAGGAGCGTTTTAAAGCATTTATATTCTTTCAAAAGAAAATCCCGTGTAACTGAGATGGGAGAGAACTAAAATTGAAAGTTGAAGTGTTAGCAGCCAGCCGTCTTATGGGGCCCTGACTGACACACAGAGGCAAGAACGTGGAACCCGCGTGGTGACAGCCTGCCTGCAAGCCACAGACCGGTGTGTCAGAGAACACATTTCTCAGGCTCACACAAATACCTGTTTTAACTCAATCTGAATTAAAAAAAAAAAAAGTTACACATACGTACAAGATTATCTGCAGAAATACTTTCATTTTGACAATTTGTTTCATGGGTTAAGATTTCGGACTATTTTCTATGGTTTCCTGAGAGGAATTTACACTTGACTTTCTTGGTCAAGCCTGCTAGGGCACGTGACCTCCTAGCCCAGCCGGGTCGCCAAGGGAACCTGCTCTGTATTGTTTTGCTGACTTGAGCTCCCTGAGGGGACACATCTGGGCACCAGATGAGGGTCTGAGGGTGAAACCAGCCTGCTGAGCCCCTACTGTTGACCACAGGCACAACTGCAGCTCTGGGTAACTGCTGGTGAAGGACCATGCGGTTCCCGGAGGTGCTCTTTCGGCTCTCGGCGTCAAAACAACTGTAGTTTGCTTTCCTGCAAATGCTTGCTTCTGATGACCGTTGAACTAGCAGTGCTTTCATGGGGTGGGTGGATGCAGAACTGCGATTAAAACCATATTAAACAGCTGAACCCCTCTTTCATAGTTTCTTTACATTAATTGAGTCACTTTCCAAATTAACATTACATTTCTAAATTAACATTATTTTCAAATGTCCAACTCTCACGTGCAGTTCTACTCTATATGCAGGGCACTGCTGAGTGCTTTGCGTATGTGTTGTCATGTCTTGTGACAACCATGAGGTCAATTCTGGGACTGTTCCCATTTTACTCATGACAAAACTGAGGCACAGAGAAATCAAAGGAGTTACTTAAGTCATGTTACTAGTAAGACATGAGACCAGGATTCAAGCCAAGGTCTGTCTCCAAATCAATGCTCACAACCAAAATACTACACTTAGTGCATGTCTTATAACTCACTAGGCTTGGTCTAGGTGGATGCCTGGAAACAGGTGGAGTGGAACCCACATCCAAAGGAAGATGTCCAGTGAGCCTTCCTAGTTCCCCCTCCAAACATGACCTTAGCTGATACCCAGTGTTCTCGGCTGCTTCTCCCATGCATCTCCAACCCACCAAATAACCCACTTTTTGCCGTGGCTCTTTTATAGCCATATATTTTCTCTGGAACCCCAAACTCCCCACCTCAAAGAGTTTCTCCGGTCTTCGGTTCATTCTACTCTTATTTAGGGTATCTGTCACAGGGAGCCACAGTAGTGCAGTTTGATTCCATCCCAAGTCCTGGAATCCATCCCAAAGAGCTGTGTGGGCACAGCACAACAGGGTCTCTGGAGGTCAGTAGCAGGGCAGCCTCTGTGGCCTTGAGCAAGACCCAGCCCTTGGTGCACAGAGGAAGATACAGAGGACAAGCTCACAGGGTGGTGTTGGAGTCAAGGCTCACAGCGAGTTTTACGGGCCAAAACAATAGCAGAACCCACCAGGGCTACACAGAAATCCTAAATTTTGGTTTAGACATCAAATTACATAATCATAGAAGTAAACTTATGGTTTACTTATGGTTCAAGGGCGAAAGACATGGCTTAAGAATGAATGAATCCAACAATTCTCGTCGGATATGAGAATTACAGGTATTTTTATTTTCCTCTTTATTCATTTCTTCATATTTCCCCAAGGCATTCTCCAATGACAAGATGCTAGGTTTTTATATTCAGAAAACTAACAAAGTATACAGAAGCTCAATGCCAGCTATAACATTATATATAGAGGTATCAAAGGGCAATTTGTAGCTATGCTCTACAGGGAGAGTATCTCAGGACCTACATCATGAGGTCTCATGATGTCATGGTCATGGGATGACCTCATCATGACCTCATCATGACCCGGGATGCAGGATGAAAAAGGGACTGGAAATCCAACTTTATGAGGTGAAAGAATGACAGAATTTCTAGGCTGAAGAATATTTATGGGAAAGGATAACTCTTTTTAAAAAAATGTGGATAGTAAATTTGTAGCGGTTCTAATAATATCATTTTATGTTGTTCATCAGGGCAGTAGAAATCAATGATCTTGGAACACTGAAAAAAAATAAAATTAAAAAAAGAAATCAAAGTGTAGAAATTTTTGGAAGCTATATTTCATTCAATTCAATTATAGGAAATATTTTTGAATTTAATACAGATATACAAAAAAATGATATCAGGTGATTCTTGGGAGCAGTGAGTTCCCTACCACTTAGGATGGGAGGCAAATGTCAGACTCTACACTCTGGTTGTTACCCTGAAGATTCTTGCTTTCATCCACCTAGCCCTCAGCCCAGACACTGACGGAGAGCCTGCAATCGCTATGTGTTGTGTTATGTCATGGTGATGTGAACACAATTACATAAGACAGTATCTAGCCTTTTATCAGCTCATATTCCATAGAAGAGACAAAACAACCGTGTGCTGTAATAGTGTGTAAAATGTGCTGTGATGGCCCGAGGGAGAGGGATTTACAATAAACAGAGATTCTTCAAACTTTGAGCTGCTATCAATCTTTTGCTGTAATCTGGGAAAGGATGAGGCTGAGTCAGGCTCCACAGGACATATTTAGAGTCAGGGATTGTCCCTTAACCACACAAAATGACTGCCATTCTGTGTGGGTAAGGACCAGACAGGATGCTGGAGTCTCCCACGTAATCAGCTGCCTGTTGTTTGATCTTCTATAACTTTTTGATGACTTCCCAAATTGAGTTTTAAAATCCTCTGGATCCATTTTTTAATAAGAGATGTAGAGTCAGAAACAATCAGGACCTTCATAGAAGAAGCCTGGCCAGAAGTTAGAAACTTGAAGGTACGTTGAAGGGTTATATTGAAGCAGAGCATAGTTTGTGTATATGTTAAATACATTTCTGTTGATGGTCATTAATATACCGAAAATGTACATACTTCATATGTGCAGAGCTTTGCCCATTTTCTGACGGTTAACAAGAGCAAATTCAAGAACAAAAATGTAATCAGCACTCCGAAGGTCATTGTAGCCACCATTTTCCTAAGTTCTACTGCCATGGATTAGTTTTGCCTGTTTTGGGTCTTCATAGAGAAGCAATTGCATGATGTTGGTGCTTGGGCATTGTGTTCGACATTACGCTTGTAAACACCACCTGTATTGGTGCATATTATGCTGCTGTTGAACGATACGGTGTTAGATGGTATAGACATCCCATCAATTATTTACTCATTCTTGTAGACTTGATAAATGCTTGGGTAATTTCTAGCTTGGGGATCTTACGGATAGTGCTGTGATAATTTTTGTATTGCTGCTTCTATATGGTCATTCATCTTGAACGTATAACTAAAGTGTAAATGCTAAAGCCTGTAATACTAAAATATTCCATTTAATTAGATGCTGAAAATGTTTTTCTAGAATGATTTTACCTATTTATACTCCTAACAGTAAAACGTAATTCTACATGCTCCACATTTTTTCCAACATTTAGTTATTGACAGTCTTAAAATTTTTAACTGTGTGTAGTAGTAATTTGTTTACTTGTCTCCGGTAAGTGGTGAGATTGAGCCCCTTTAGTTAATGTGCATCATCCATTTGCATATTCTATTCTGAAAGATGTTCATTTAATTATTTGGGTTCATTTTTCTATTGTTATCTGTCTTTTGCTATGGATTTGTAGGAACTCATCTCCGTTCGGGATGGCATTCATTTTTGTATTACAAATATCTTCCAATTTGTGCCTGGCATTTTTATTTTGGTAACAGTGTCATTCGAGGAATAGAAATTCTTAATTTTAATTTTGTCCAATTGATCAACTTTTTTCTCAAAGATAGGTGTTCTACCTGGGATATATGCCTGCCTAAAACCATAAAGATACAATTCTTTTTTTGTTATTTTTACCCTTGGATTAACAATCTATTTAGACCTTATGCTTGTTATAGCGTGAGGAATTCATCAATATTACTTTTGCCATATGAATAGCCAATTGGCCATGCATCATTTATTGCAAATGTCATTTTTTCCCTGTGGAATTATAGTGACACTGTTGTCACAAGTCAAGTACCTAATGTGTGTGGGTTTGTTCTGGACTCAATCATATTCCACTTATTAACATGGTCTTGATTATTAGAACTCTATGGATTACATAGAGTCAGGGCATTGAAAGGACTGCAAAGCCACACAGAGGGCATTCATGTGCAGCTGTCATAAAGATAAATGGTTCAGGGAGCGGGTGCAGAAGGACACACGGAAAGATCAGAGAGCCCCGATATTCCAGGGACAGAATATGCCGCTTCCTCTGTTGTGCAGCATGTGTCTCAGAACCAACTTCCATGCTGGATGCCTGGTCATGAGGAGCCAAGGTGCAAGGTTACTGGGCAAACTTTTTCCAGGTTAACTGGATCCTCTGCTCAGTCAATAGGCTGAAATCAGAAGTCCTCAGCTGAGGCTGAGTCCTCTTGCAAGCTCCCTGGTGTTTGGCAGAGTTCATTTCCTCAGTTGTCCAATGGAGGTCCTTGTTTTTTTCCCTGATTGTCAGCCAGGGGGTATATTCAGTGCGCCCCCCCCCCCCCCCCCCCCATCCACCAGCAGTTCACAGAACAGCTGCTTGCTTGCTTCCAGGAAGGCAGCAAGAATCTGTTATCTGCCTTCTTCTGCCTTTTAAAAGGTTTGCACGGATAAATCAGGGCCACCTGGGTAATCTCTGTGCCTTAAGGTCAACTGACTTGGGACTTTACATCTGGAAGATCCCTTTGCAGAAGTACCCCGATTAGTGTTTGATTGAATAGCCTGGGGACAAGGCTATTGCAGAGGTGGGGGTTTGGGGATGTCTTCAGATCCCTGCCTTCCACACATGCCCTAGACGCCAGCCCACTTCACTGAACTACCTCCATTCACATCTTCAAGAACATACTTAATGGCCCCTCCTGGGTCAGTATGCATGAGCTTTATCTTCTTTCTGCATACCATGTCTTCTGTTTCTATTTTGTTTTACCTATTTTTCTAAGTCTTTTTACTAGGCTGATCACCATCTCCCCTTCTTCTGGAATAATATCTCTTCTACTCAAACAGTATGAGCCAACAGTCTTTTCCCTCGGCTTTCTTTCCTCATTAAAAAGAAATTCAGCTATTTCTAGCCCTCCTAGATCTATGATAGTTCTTTCCCAAGACTTTTAGAGCATTTCTGCCAATGCTGGTTTACCCAACAATCGAGTACTTACTATTTAAAGACATGGTAAAGACAACTTAAGTCTATATTTTGGACACGAAAAAAGATGAGTTCTCCAAGATAATGTCACATAGGTAGGAGCTATGCCCAAATGTGCTTCAGTTTGAGCATGCCAAAGAGTTTTCACAGGCACACTCGGCAAATATTTGTGCTCTCGGTGACAGATAGGTAAGCCCACTACGCCACCTGTAAATTGAGATTGGTTTCAGTTTTCCAAGTATTCTTTTTTCTTTTCTTGTTTTTTTTAAGATTTTATTTATTTATTTGACAGAGAGAGAGAGATCACAAGTAGGTGGGGTGGGGGAAGCAGGCTCCCTGCTGAGCAGAGAGCCCAATGAGGCCCTCGATCCCAGGACCCTGCGATCATGACCTGAGCCGAAGGCAGAGGCTTTAACCCACTGAGCCACCCAGGTGCCCCTCCAAATATTCTTTACCTTGATTATTGTTTCACAATTAAAAAAATAGGGGAAGCTGGGATAGACTTGAAGATAAAGATACTATGGCAAGTTGGGCCTGCAGAAGACCTTTTATATTCCTTGTCTTCTGGGCACTTTTCCACAGAGCACTACTCAGCATTGGCCAAACCAAACCAAGAGCTCCAATGTTCTTTGCTTGTTACACGGCATGAGTTTTAACCGCACAGTGGGCATGGCTTTTACTAATAAAGGCACCATTTTTTTTCAGCTCTTGAGATTCTATGTGTCATCTCCAAGGTCCATCAGCTTCTCTCCTTACCTAGAGTGGACTATTAAATGGAAGATGTGCATGTGTGAATACACCTGCTTCTAACATATCCTTAATGAAAGCCAAACTTTCTTGATGATTTCAGGTACCCTAAATTGTTTTAAGTTAGCCTCTTAAGATGGTCTAGGTTACCCTCTGACACGGCCAATTAAAACAGGATGAAGAGGAGATTTGTACAGCATCCTCTTTCCCCTAGTTGCTTGCATAATGTGAAAGCCCTCCCTTCAGACTTCACATCTGCTCCTGTAATACATCCTGCCAAGAGGACACAACTCCTTACACCATATACCCCTAGCTTGATTAAATTCCCTTTTGGCTTTTCATTAGTAAGTTTTAGTATGGCATTACATTCTTTACCACTGTCCGGAAATCTCAATCACGTGTTTGTTTTTTTGTTTTTTTTACCATTCCCGTCCACTCTCCCCAAATTAAGGTAAATGCAGTCAGGTCCTCTTCTGTAGGGGAGAGTCCCTCAAGAAACCCTGAAGTTCTCTCACTCAGAATCATACCCTTCCCTTCACCTTACCTGAACTAATCATCCCTGGAACTGGAGGGATGCATATTTCTTTTGTGTATCATCAAATTTTTTCATTCATCAAGGCTGGGATCAACTGAGCAAGGCTGACACACCTTTGTTTGTTTGTTTGTTTGTTTGTTTGTTTGTTTGTTTGTCTTACGGGTTAAGCTGTTGATAGATCAGCCAGACACCTTGTCTTTTATAGTGATTATTACTGTTGTAGTAGTGACTGCAACTATCGGCTCCCTTTTTGAGCCAAGTTTAATTAAAGAAAGCTTCTACCCAATTTAATTGTTCTGGATGTTGGGGGTTCTTTTATTCTTGCTGCTTCCATTTTGGGGAATAATTCTGATCCTTCTTTTTAATTTTTCCTTCAGTTCAATCCCATTTACAAGGTCAGTAGCCCCAGAAGGAGTATTCCACATAGTATATAAGGAAATGTCCACTTTGCAAGATCATTTTAGAACCCACACTTCTGTGAGGCTCACTAGATTAGGAGCTTGTTCATCTACCACATTGTGAAAATAATGTAGCTAATTGAGTGCCCTTTGCAATAACTAAGACACTCTTCTCTTTAGCAATGTCTAATGCAAGGAAAATAGCACCTTCATCACCAATGTGAAACATCCATTTCAGCAGTGCCCTATCACAAAGCTACGGATATGCCTCAAAAAGCAGTTTTATACTGACAGATCCAGTGGTTCAAGCACACATGTACTCTTTCTGTGATTCTTGGTAAGACAAGGGTCATATTGCATATTGTCATATTGCAACCACCACTCAGCTCCCGTCTTGTGTCACATCCGTTCCCTTTACGAACAGTGTCATCAGCCATGGGCGGTGGGATCTGGCCCCTTGGGATCATTCCCATTAACTCTCATTTCCATCAAATCAGCCAGAGCATCCAGCCAAGGTTCTGAATTCTTGACCGACTTTGCCTCTCTCTGAATCTCTTTTTTAATCACTCAGCTATTTTGCCCATTTCTGACACTGACCTCTCCAAGTCCCATCAATAGAAATGTTATCACCGAGTCATCGCAGCCTGTGAGTCACCTCAACCCAGAGGTTATCTGGGAGTTCATCTGCTGTCCCAGGAGTGCTCTCGGCACACCTTTATCATTTCTCTTCCCAGACAAGTCTGCACCTGGGAGACGCCCCCTACTTCCTGCTCTGTATCAGCTGCCCCGACAGTGAAGGCCTGTTGTGGCCCAAAAGGATTTCTTTGAGCTCCCCTGCCCATCCCTCCTGTGAAGGGTTGCTGCACCACACTCAGGGAAGACATAGGGTACGTTGTGGGGATTCGTCTCTGCCCCTCGCCCTGTGGACAGAATCCTCAAGCTCTCTTCCTTGGGCGCCTCTCTTCTCTCTTCACCTTGGGTGAAGCCCCAAGAAGCCTTCAAGTTCCGCTGTGCTCTCAGCTTCTGTTTGCAGCTTTTGTAGACTGCTATGTTGCATTTGGTAAGGGCCCTGGGAAATCAGGAATCTTGCTGCATCTCTAGCTTTCTGCAGCCTTGCCCCTGGGGAGGACCACAGGCTGGAAGGGCCTCTGCTGCAGCTCCCTTGTCCTTGTTCTAGCTCCTTTGCATCAAGGAAGGCCCTGCTTCGGAAGATCTCTCTCTACACTTTCTTTCCCAAGCACTGCTGTTTTAGACTGAAGAAAAAAGCCATGTTTGCCTCAGAGGTGGAACACCCTTTGCTCTCTTGCTCTGTGCTCAGGCTTCAGCACACTCCCACCATAAACCCCGTGTGAGCCACAGAGATACTTAGCAGGAAGCGGCCACCTGATTTGTGACTGTTTCTCCTCAAGGTCCCAGGATGCCGTATCAGCCCTGGAACACACGTTAGAAATTGGAAAGGTTTCTCCTCACCATCGTTTATGGCACTGCCACCTCCTCCCACTGCTCACCCAGAGCATCCTCTCACCAAAAGAGGAAATCGGACATACCCTTCACATCTTGTCAAAAAATTCATTCAGAATGAGTCATGGTATTAAATGTGAAATGCAAAATTATACGACCTCTGGAAGAAAACATAAAACATAAGAAAAATGTGCATGACCTTGTGTTGGAGAACAGTTTTTAGATATGACACAAACCAGAACTGGTAAAAATATAAATTGGACTTTACCAAAATTAAAAATGACTGCTGTGCTTAAGACACTGTTAAGAGAATAAAAAGACTGGGAGAAAATATTTTCAAATCCTATTTCTGATGAAGGACTTGTATATAGAATGTATAAAGTAGTATTAAAACTCATCAATATTCAAACAACCCATTTTAAAAATGAGCTGCTCACAAATGACTTATTTTAAATATAAGAGCACAAAGATATCCTTCTCTTGTCCATGTATAGGAAGTCATGGGGGACTTAATCTTACCTTTTCAACAAGAATAACCTGGATAAATTATATGATCTTTATTTATTAAAACCTATAAGAGAGTTTAGGGTAAGAGAAACATTTTATTATTATAGAGCTAAAATCCAGAAAGTGGTGACCTTTCATAAAAGAGAAGTTCTGTCGTTAGGTACAAACACATTTGTACTAATTAAATCTTATGTAATATTCCTCTTTATATTTAATAATCCTCCTCTTAAATTTCACTTTGTTTGAAATATCCTTCAGTTAAAGAGTTGATGGTGTATCTCACTCTAGTCTTTTACTTAAAAAAAAAAAAAAAGATTTATTTATTTATTTTAAAAGGAGAGAGTGTACAGTGGAGGAAGGGAGGAGAGAGAGAGGGAGAGAGAATCTTAAGCAGGCTCCTTGCTGAGTGTGGAGCCCAAGGCAGGGCTCAGTCTCACAATGCTTGAGGTCATGACCTGAGCCAAAACCAAGAGTCATATGCTTAACCAATTTTGCTACTCAGGCACCCCTACTTTTTTTCCCCTCAAATATGTTTATTTTATTTTTTCAGTGTTACAAGATTCATTGTTCATGCACCACACCCAGTGCTCCATGCAATACGTGCCCTCCTCAATACCCACCACCAGGCTTGCCCAACCCCCCCCTTCCCTCCAAAACCCCCAGTTTGTTGGTCAGAGTCCACAGTCTCTCATGGTTCATCGCCCCCTCCAATTTCCCCCCATTCACCCTTCCTTTCCTTCTCACAATGCCCTCCATTTTTTTCCCCTATGCTCCACACGTAAGTGAGACCATAAGATAATCGACTCTCTCTGCCTGACTTATTTCACTCTGCATAATCTCTTCCAGTCCCGTCCATGTTGATACAAAAGTTAAATATTCATCCTTTCTGATGGAGGCATAATATTCCATTGTATATATGTACCATATCTTCTTTGTCCATTCCTCTGTTGAAGGGCATCTTGGTTCTTTCCACAGTTTGGTGATTGTGGCCATTGCTGCTATGAACATTGGGATACATGTGGCCCTTCTTTGTACTGCATCTGCTTCTTGGGGGTAAATACCCAGTTGTGCAGTTGCAGGGTCATAGGGTAGTTCTATTTTTAATTTGTTGAGGAATCTCCACACTGTTTTCCAAAGTGGCTTCACCAACTTGCATTCCCACCAACAGTGGAAGAAGGTTCCCCTTTCTTCACATCCTCTCCAGCATTTGTGGTTTACTGTCTTGTTGATTTTGGCCATTCTAACTGGTGTAAGGTGGTACTCAGTGTGGTTTTGATTTGAATCTCCCTGATGGCTAAAGATGATGAACATTTTTTCATGCAGGCACCCCTACTTTCAACCTTCTTAAAGGAAATGGATTTCTTTTAGACAAACTATATGTGGGTGTTACTTTTTTTATACAATCTGGCAATCTTTGTATTTTAAATGGTATGTTTAGACCATTCACATTTAAAATTATGATTGATATGGTTGGACTATAATCTATTGTTTATTTAGTTACTTCCTATTTGTTTCATTTGTTCCTTGATTTTTTTTTCTATATCAGCCTTGCTTGTTTTTATTGAGCACTTTTGAAATATATTTTACCTCTTCTATTTACTTATTACTTATAAATCTTTTAAAAATACTTTAACAGTTGTCTTAGGGTTTATATTTTACCTTTCTAAATAAAAGGAGTTTACCATCAAATAATGCTATATTGTTTTACATGTAATACGAGGACATTATAATAATATATTCCCTAGGAGCTCCTGGGTGGCTCAGTGGGTTAAAGCCTCTGCCTATGGCTCAAGTCATGATCTCAGGGTTCTGGGATCAAGCCCCACATCAGGCTCTATGCTCAGCGGGGAGCCTGCTTCCCCCTCTTTCTCTGGCTGCCTCTCTGCCTACTTGTAATCTCTCTCTTTCTCAAATAAATAAATAAAATCTTCTAAAATAATAATAATATGTTCCCTATATCTTCCCTCCCATCCCTTATGTTAGTTTCCTTATATATTTCAGTTTTACATAGGATGTGAACATGCATAACTTTATTCCCAATATTGTTTTAAGTAGCTAATTATCTTTAAGAGCAATTTAAATAAAGTTATTTCATCTTCATTGAGTTGCTTTCTGATACTCTTCTTTGTGAAGATACAAGTTTCTGACATATATCATATTCCTCCTACTTGAAAAACTTCTGCTAACATGTCTTATAGACAAAGCCTGCTGTCTTCAGTTTTTGTTGGTCCAGGTATTTATTTCTTTGAAAGGGTATCTTCTCTAGGTACAAAATTCTGGTTGGCGGTTTCTTTTGTTGTTGTCATTAGCACTCTAAAATGTCCTTCTATTGTCTTCTTGCTTGTATACTTTATGACAAAAAGTCTTCTTATATTCCCTTATGGATAAAGTGCTCCTTTCCTGCTGTTCTACCTTCTGGCTGCCTTGGTGGTTTTCTTTTGTACATTGTTTTTCAGCATTGTGACTATGATATACCTAATTGTATTTTGCCATGTACCTTGCCTTGTGTTCTCTTAGTTTTTCAAATCTATGGTCTGTTGTTTGTCACTAACATGAGAAAATTCTGGTCTTTATGTCTTCAAATATTTCTTTTTTTTTTAAGATTTTTTATTTATTTATTTGACATAGAGAGATCACAAGTAGGCAGAGAGGCAGGCAGAGAGAGAGGGTGAAGTAGGCTCCCCACTGTACAGAGAGCCCGATGGGGGGCTCCATCCCAGGACCCTGAGATCATGACCTGAGCTGAAGGGAGAGGCTTTAATCCACTGAGCCACCCAGAAGCCCCAAAATATTTCTTCTCTTTTCCTGCTGGGACTCCTATTACATGTATATGAAACCATCTTCTCCCCATAACCCTGTTTTTTTTTAAATTTTTTCATTTTTTTCTCTTTGAATTTCAGTTTAGCTAATTTGTATTCACTTATGTTCAAGTTAACTCATAATTTTCTGAGGCTGTGTGGAATCAACCAAAGAGCCAGATGAAAACATTCTTCACCTCCTCTCAGACTACTCTGTTTTTGATTTCCAGAATTTCAATCTGATTTTTTTCTTTAGTTTCAATCTCTGCTGAAATTACCCACTTGATCTTGCCTCTTGTCTACCTTTCCCATTAGTCTTTAATGTGACAATCACAGTTATTTTTAAATCCTTATCTTACATTTCTAATTTTGTGTCATTTTTGAGTCTGCTTCTAAGAATTCCTTTTTCTTTTTTGAATAGGTTTTTATTACCTTTTTAAAATCTACATAATAACTTATAAAAATTTAATATGTTATATATGACAGAATATGATGAAGTTAAATTTTTGTTTTGTTTTTGTTTTGTTTGTTTTTAAGCAAAAGCATGTCTTTATTTCTATTATTTTTAAAATCACCAAATACTAACCCCTTTAGTATTATCCCTAGTTCTATACTGCCATTCTTTTTATTCAACTTAAAGGACTCCCGTTGGTGTTCACTGCAGTATAGTTCTGGATTAATAACTTCTCCCAGTTTTTTTTTTTTTTTTTTTGGTCTGATAGTGTCTTTTCTTCTTTCAGTTCTAAAATACTTTTTTTGGATGTAAAATATATATACAGTTGTATCTCATTAGTTGTAGACTTTATATTTGCAAATTCACCTGCTTGCGAAAATATATTTGTAACTCAAGATCAATATTCATAGTGCTTTCGTAGTCATTCATGGACATGTCAGATGGCCAAAAAACTGAGTCACCAGTGCACATACTCCCAGCTGAGGTTGTACAAGGCAATGGTCTCCCTTCTTGTTCTAGTTCACATACTGTAAACAAGTGATCTTTTTCTTGGTCTGTTTAGTGCCATGGTATCTTTTTTCTTCTTTTTTGCATTTTTGTGCTCTTTGTCAGTGATTTCATTGTTTGTTTGTTTATTTATTTATTTAAGATTTTATTTATTTGACAGAGAGAGAGATCACAAGTACACAGAGAGGCAGGCAGAGAGAGAAGGGGAAGCAGGCTTCCTGCTGAGCAGAGAGCCCGACGTGGGGCTGGATCCCAGGATCCTGAGATCATGTCCTGAGCCGAAGGCAGAGGCCTTAACCCACTGAGCCACCCAGGCACCCCAGTGATTTCATTGTTTAAAATGGCCCCCAGACATGACACTAAAGAGCTGTCTAGTGTTTCCAAGTATAAGAAAGCTGTGATGTGCCTTATAGGGAAAATATATGTTAGAGAAGCTTCTTTCAGACATGAGTCATATTTGTAGTTAGGGTGCCGTTGATCATGAGTTCAATGCAATAAATTTACAGTGTGCATTAAATATGGTGTATTTAAATACAAATATACATTAAACAAAGTTTTGTGTTGGTCATTTGACAAAAATATTAACATCATAAGTTTGGAGGAAACTGGGTTTTCCCTATGAGAAGGGACTCAGTATTTACTAGTACAGTGGTCATGGTAATTTTCTAGACCCTAACTACCATGAGTAATGAGAATCAAATGCATATACACAGTATGTGTGTGTATTTGAGTGTTCCAAACTCTTTTGTTATTCTGAGTGGTTGTGCTGATTTAATTCTCTGCTTTATTATCATCAGAAACAAGAGTTCTCTGCTTAATTTATTTCTGGTTTTTAGTTGTTTTGATATGAAATAAAGCAGCATAGTAAAAGTGGTAATAAGGGAAAGTGACCAGCATTTGTTAGTTACTAAATATTAATTAACAATATTAGCTATTTAATTTTTAAAATATTGCTGTTGTTTAGACAGTCTTATTTATGAATGAGTAAAAGGAGACTCAAAGAGATTAAGTAACTTGCTAATGCCTGGACTTGAACTTAAGTCTGTTGACTTCGTTGCTAACACTCTTACTTTGATTGTCACTTCACTCATTGATTCCATTTTCTCACCTAAAAAATAATTGCTAATAATCCTACATGCACAAGAATGTCGTGAGGATGAATTAGGGGATGTCAGTGTCAGAGACACACAGTAATTGCAAAACAGTGCTTGTCACATCAGATCTGTCATAGCTCCTCTCTAAAATACACTTAGCCTAGGAAAATGGCATGAGATTTCAGAAAAAGTATCTACAGTGTGTGTTAATGAAGATCCAGTGGTAGCTAGAAAATCAATATATGACACACTTTTTCATTATGATGTGTTGTGATGGTTCTATTTGCCATGTTTCAGAGAGGACAGTTATTTTAGTGCTTATAAGAGTTGTTGGAAAGACCCTTTGGGAGTGTTAATGCTTAAGTTGCTTCATTAGTTAGAAAGATGAAAATCTGCCAGTGGGCACTAAACATATTTTAACAAATCATTCAAGAGGATAAGGTCACTTCTCCAATTTTATTCTATAACACTTGGGTGTTTCCATGTGATGACTTAGAGGAAAGTGTCTACTTCACTCATTATAACTCAGGACTTGCTCTTATAAGTTACCCCAGCAGTGGTTTAGAAAAACATTTAAAAGCCCTATCATTTATCCAGAGTCCAAATATCAGTGATCATTGTACATGCTTCTGAGATGCCTTGAGTCAACCTGACAAAATAGCTAGTCATATATTAAACTAATGACCTTCCTTTTAACCAGAGCCTCCTACATTTTCTCTTGTAGCTAGAATACTAGGTTGTATTTGTAGTTGTGTACTAGGTGTACACAACCACCGAGTCACCCAAGCCAGAATTGTGGGAGTGATTCTTAATTCCTCTTTTGCTTCACTTACACAACTAAACAACAAATCTGCATATTTTATTTTCCCAGTTTTCTCAAGTACAATTAGCTCCAGTAAGACCATATTAAGGATGCTTCCAGACAACAGAACCATCTTCCCTTCCTTGGATTACTGTAAGAGTCCCTTTGCAAACCTTCATGCCTTTGACTTAGCCCTTAAATCCAACCTCCACAAAGCTATTGAGTGATCCTTCTGAAGCGCAAATGTTCATGCTAGGACATTTTATTGCCCACAGCAGATTACCTGGCACATTGTACTTCATAGTAAAGATGTGTTCAATAGTGTATTGACCTGGTTGATGCAAATGGGCTGCATTTCAGCCTTGCTAATTTCACAACTTCATTTCATGACCAGAGTACATGTCTATTGCTGAATTCAAGAGAAAAAAACCTCAGGAATGAAGATCTAGATTTAATTGTTGTCACTTTTTAAGTGGAGGTTAAGACCATGGAGGTGTGTATGATTGATTGAGAAGCTAGAAACATTTCTAACATCCTTCACGAGATGTCGCATTGTTTCCTACTTGATATGGGGATATTATAAGCTTGTAATTTTACAATGTTTTATAACTCACAGAGAAATAGCCTATATATCCAATCATTTGAACCTTTTAATAACTCTGTAAGGTAGGGTTTGTATTATAGTTAATGCAAGGTAGAACCAGAAAGGTTTTGTAACATTTTTAGAATATGATAGATAGGAATTGGTATAACCCATATTTGATTTTTAAGTTTAGGGAATCTTTCTGGTAGACAGCTTTGCCTTTTTTCCATGAAAGCTTACAGTGTTGCTTTTGTACCAGCTGACCACACTTGGAGACCCTACTGTGTGCCTGGCATTGTGCTTCTATGTGTACTACAAAGGTGAACATAGCCCTGCTCTTCCAGAGTTGCTATGAAGACAGAATATAAATCACTAAATACGAATAATGCACCAAGTGCCATTACAAAGCTACAGAAGATTGCTGAGCCCAGAGAAGTATCCATAGCGACAAAGGAGGCAGCAGCATAGAGGAAGGCAAAGCAGTGTCTCTCCACTCAATAGACTAATAGACACAATTTCCTTCTGCTTCCATATTCATCATTCACACAACAAACACAGTCTGAGGAGCATATGAATCTGGCCCTATTCTACATGCTGGCAAAAGGGCAATAACTCAATAGCACTTTCGCTCTCATGGATATATGGATTCTAGTGGGATGGGGAGAAAGAGAATAAACAAAATGTCAGATGGTAATAAGGGACAAAAGAAAAATAAAGGATGGAAATAAAACATGGATGGTGGAAGAAACACTTGTACTTTTAAATGGAGTAGTCACAAAAGATTCCATGGAAAATATGGCTTTTCAGCAAATAATTTGCATTGGTTTCCTATTGCTGCAGTAACAAGTTACCACAAACTTGTCAGCCTAAAAAGTGCCAATTTATATTCTTACAGTTCTAAAAATCTGAAGTCCAAAACCAGTTCCACTGGGCTAAAGCTTGAAACTCTCAACTAATGCAAATGGTATTATGTTTTTAATTTCAAATTTCACTTGTTCATTGCTGGTATATAGGAAGACAGTTGACTTTTTATTACCTTATAGCCTATAACCTTGCTATAGTCACTTGTTATAGCCAGGAATTTTTTTGTCAATTTTTTTCAGATTTTCTACATGTATTGTCATGTTGTCTTTTAACAAAAACAGTTTTATTTTTTCCTTCTCAAACTGTATGTATCTTGTTTCTTTTACTTGCTTTATTCTACTGGCTAGAACTTCCAGTATGTTGTTGAAAGGAATGGTCACAAGGACATTTTTGCCTTCTATTTGATCTTAGTGGGAAAGCTTTGAGTCTCTTACCATTTACCATTAAAAATGGCTTTTTATAGGTAGTCTTTATCAAGTTAAGGAAGTCTCTTTTATCCAGTTTACTGGAAATTTTCATCATGAATGAATATTGGATTTTTACTTTCTCTGCATCTACTTATATGATCATAACAGTTTTCTTTTTTATTCTGTTAATGTGATTGATTACATTATTTGATTTTTAAGTATTAAACTGGTTTTGCATATCTGAGATAAATCCCACTTGGTCGTGGTGTGTGTGTGTGTGTGTGTATAAAACATTATTAGATTTAATTTATTAATATCATTTTTGCATCTATGTTCATCAAAGATATTGCATTGTAGTTTTCTTTCTCATAATGTCTTTGTTTTGGGTATTAGTGTAATATTGTCCTCATAGATGTTTAGAAAGTATTTCCTCTTCTTCTAGCCCCTAAAAGAGATTGCAGAGAATTGGTATAATTTCTTCTTTAAGTATTTGGTAGAATTTACTAGTTAATCCATCTAGGCATGGTCTTCTTTTTTTTCTAAAGGTTATTAATTACTGATTCAACTTCCTTAATATATCTAATAGGCCTATCCAAATGATTTATTTCTTCTTGTATGAGTTTTGGAAAGTTGTGTCTTTCAGGGAATAGGTTTATTTCATTAGGTTATCAGATTTGTGGGCATAGAGTTGTTCATACTATTCCTTTATTATCCTTTCAATGTCTATAGAGTCTTTACAAACTTATATTTTAAAACAATATTCTGGATGATGTCATGAGAATAAACTAAAGAAGGACAAGTAAGGAGGCCAGGCAGACACGTAGATGATTTTCATGATCCAACCAAAAAATGATGGTTGTTCAGGTCAATATGCTAATATTGGTGGTGGTAGGAGAAAGAGGTCAGCCAGTAATGACTACAGTTTTTAGTCAAAAAAAAATCTGGTAGAATATGGAGAACATTGTGGGAGGAATGTGTTTTGACACAGGGCAGATCAAGCGTTCAGTTTTTGGTATGATAAATTTGAAAATCATATTCTTATTTCAAATAGAAATGTTGAAAAGGCAGCTCGTTCTGTAAGCCTAGAGTTCAGTACGCACATCCAGGTTGGAAAAAGAAATTTAAGTTGTATTCAGAAATATGAGATTAGATCAAATCATTAAGTTTTGGTAGAGAAGAGATTACTGTAGCAAGCAAGCCCTGGAAGGGTTAAGGAAGATAAGGAGGAACTGGCTAAATAGCCGAAAGTGAACAGCCAATGAGGTAAGAATAATGCCAGGATATTTTGGTGTCATGAAAGTCAAGTACAGAAGAGTTAAGTGAGGTAAAGATTGAACGTTAGATATTCAATGCCAAATAGTGTCAAATATTATTTGTCATATTAAATTGTCAAATATTAAAACACTGAAATTCCAATTAATATATATTAAGTATAACAAAATATCGTGGCTTCTAAAGATAAAAATAGATGTATAGGTAGAGTTATGTTATTTCTATAAAAAAAGATTTACAAATGTGCAAGGCATCCATTGAGGGAATAGTTTGACCAAAGCTGAATTGGAGCTGGCTCAAGAATAATCGGAGGTGTAGAGTCAGAAGTAGCCCATCTACGCAACTGTTTTGAGGGATTTTACTGTAAAGTGAAAGAAAGAAATGGAGTGCATACTGATGTAATGGGAGTTGGTTACTTTTACGTTGAGAGAAATAATGTTTCGACGCTGATAGGAAACATCCAGCAAACCTGGGAAAAATGACTCTGCAAGGGGGGGTAGCCAAAGTGATGACTGAGTGAGAGCAGATGGAGCTTGGAACGTACTGAGAACATCTGACCACAGCTGGGGGCACAGAGACTTCATGAGAGGAGAGAAGGCAGGACAGATGGGCAAAAATGGGTCAGTGTGGAGAGAGGTTATAGAAGTCCTCTTCTTATTTCTTCAATTCTGTTGTTCAATGAATCAGGAAGTAAATTCATGAGCTGAGACAGAGGATGAGTGGCGACGCTGACATTTTGAAGAGAAGGTGTGGGATATTGACCTGACAGAATAGGAGAGTGAATGAACTAGAGAAATACACCATGAATAACAATCTTGATTAAGGATCCCATTAGGTCACTGCTCCTTAATGTAAAGTGGCCCCCGTTCCCAGGGCTGCTGGCTTCTCCCAGGCTCTTCATTTTCACATGTGTAGGCACAGCAGGGCGGCCCCACGTAAGGGGCTGGGGTAGCCAAGCAAGCACAATGTAAGTTCCCACCCAAGGTCATTACTTCTCTTCTACCTAGTCTTTAATAAAGTATAGAACTCCTCAACTTCTATTTGTCACAATCCGTGGATAGTTCAAGGCAGAAAATACATCATAACCATCCAAATATGGAAAAGCTGGTTCTAGAGTACCCTGGCATAGTGTCACAAAACGCTTTTCATCTTTAGGACTCTATGTCATAGGAAGAATATGCACCGACATGGTGAGCTGTGCCTGGCCTGAGAAATCAGACACAAGAGAAAGGACTCTGAAGAGCAGGCAGAGTTGAAAGGAGGGCTCATGTTCTGGATTTTTTTGATCAGTTGATATAAAATTATGGAAAGTACTGTATAAGTGATTTACCAATAAATAAAAAGGTGTATAAACCGTGATGTGCCAAGAGATCACGGAACGTTTTACAAAAACAAGCTCAGCAGTATGTAAAAAATGTATCCTAACACAAGGGGAGAGAGAGGAATTGTTGATACAACGAAAGTCAGTAGGAGAGCCAGCGTGTTCCCCCGGTTACCCCAACCTACATCTTCAGTGACAGTTACACCTAAAACAGTAAGACACGGACTCATACCTTGCCATTGTAGCACCTCAGATGATGATCATCTCAACATCTACATTGTATAATGTGTCTTCATTATCAATGGTGTTTTTGTTTTCCTGACAACATCTACTTTCATTAAATAGATGCATTATGAGACATCATGATTTTTAAGTATTTTCCACTTTTGTGGAAACAGAATCATTTATGGTAAAACTCTCTAATTTTACAATGTGAGTCTGAAAAAAAGGAGATATTCCATGTAAACCTTAGAGGCATACAGCTTTTTTAGACTATAATCAGTCCCATAGAGAGAAGTAGATGTGTATTAGATACTTCTGTGGCTCAATTACAAGTAACCAATTACACATCTGTGATTCCTCCCTGGTGACAGCTTGATTCTAAGATTTCTTGCATCGTTGCTCCAGAGTGTAAGTGTCTGAGTTGGATTATAAGGCATAGGTAGAATTTAAGAGTATAGGACTCCCCCGTTTACAACAAATACTGATCAAACAAGATATACGTGAGAAGCAGATAAAAGGTGAGATTACAAAATTACCAACAGACTCTTCAATATGTAGAGAAAAAAGGAACTATTTCTAATATTTAACGTGCGCCATTTGGTCATATCTCTTTGTCTGAGAGTCGATAAGCTTAGGTACCTGCAGCCCCACATCTGGGTAAATTCTAATTCAAATTCCAATGAAAACATTGGTTCTCTGGTTAAAGCACTCGTGTAAAATTGGGTGGTTTTTACACAGTGAATTGTTGCTGGAATCAAGCTGCAACATACCAGTTGGTCACACGGATAACCCCCGATTGCCCCTTATAGAATATGTGCATGTCAATTACAGATGCTGCTATTTTCATATAGATTCAATGAGCTTCAGCACGAATTTCCCCGATTTATAAACTGTGACAATTTTATAGCCTGCTTTAAATACTCTGTACTCACTGGGAAAAGCAGCCTGTATTTAGGATTGTGTGGCATGTAGATATTCCACGGCCATATGCATCTGTGTGGCATCCTCAACCTGCCAATGATTCACACACGGAACTAACTCAGATTAATGTTGGCAGAGGAGAGAGAGAGAGAGAGAGAGAGAAAGAGAGAGAGAGAGAGAGAGGTTGCTGTAAATAGTAAATAAATAAGGCAGTTTCAAATTGGAAATACTTCTTATTGAAAAGATGAAGTGCCCAACTATTTCATTTCCAAGGTACCCATACAGGAGCGGAAAAACATTCTTCAGTTGTGGTTTAAGTTTTGTTCCGCTTTTGTTTTGTTTTTCTTCGTTAATGAACTGCGTGTTATTAATTAACACAATGGAAAGGTGTTGCTGAGAGTCACCAAACTCTTTCTTTACTGATTACCCTGAGCGACCTCTTTCTCACCAGCGCCCCCTCCTCTGGTACCTTAGTGTGTGATGTTCATGAACCAGGTGAGGCTGGACCCTGGCCCCCTACCTGCTCGAATTACTGCAGAGAGCCTTGTAATGGAAAGTCACAGGGGGAGCGGAGCTGGGCCATCAATCATACATCCACATCGTTGGCCAAGGAAGACTTCTTTCTTCATGTGACTGATTTATAACTCAGGAAGACATTCTCCTGGGTAATGGCATTTACTAGAATTTTCACAGCTCCCACAGAAACCAGGGATCTTGTCATAAAACTCAGGAGCAAAGGAGAATGTCTGAACAAAGGCGCCATGGGAAAACTGTGCTCTCCTAGTGCTTAGGCATGCAGAAAGCATTTTCTTAAGGAGCTCTGGTATAAATTTAAAATACGACATGTCTGGCAATTTCAATTTTTAACAACCAAGTCCTCAAAGAGAAGCAGGGCTAGACTCAAGAAAGAGAAGGGAAGGTAAATTTTGGATGCAAATGAGGGCCAGCTGCAGCAGTGCGGGGAGGAAAGGCATTAGGGTAAATGTGCCTGCCGAAGAATTTGTAGTAGGTCATTTCGGGTTGTTCTCTGATCTGCAAGAGCCCTCCCCAGCAGTACCTGGGAGTAATGGAGATACAGAATGATTGCTGGAGAAGGAGGTTAGGCTAGTGTTTTCTTTTCAGAATTCATGTGCTTAACCCTAGGTTTACTGTCATCACAAAATCTGCGAATGTCAGTTCAGGACAACAGAATACTTGGATTCAGAGCTGATGGGTCCGAGTAAGCATCCATGGGGTGGTCCCGGGCCGGGGTAGAGGCGGTGGAAAGTGAAGCCAAAGGGCAAGCTCTCTGTCACCGCAGCTGGGTCTCACACGAAGACGGGGCCCGAGCGTGGTTCACATCCGCCCCCCGGACGCTGCCCTTTCGGATCCCTGGAGCTGTCCGGTGCGATTCAGAAAAACAAGAAGCATCCTGGGGCGCCTGGGTGGCTCAGTCATTAAGCGTCTGCCTTCGGCCCAGGTCGGATCCCAGGGGCCTGGGATCGAGCCCCACATTGGGCTCCCTGCTCGGCAGGAAGCCTGCTTCTCCCGCTACCATTCCGTCTGCTTGTGTTCCCTCTCTCGCTGTGTTTCTCTCTGTCAAATAAATAAAATCTTAAAAAAAAAAAGAAAAAAAGAAGCATCCTGCTTACTCCTAACAAGTCAAGCCAGTAGGAGCCTTGGGAAATTGATTTTGCTGTAGTCTGAGGCGGGTGCAGTGAGCCAACAGGACAGTCCTCCACTTGGTGATCTTCCAGGTAAGGCAGGGGTATTCGAAGCAAAGGTGCCTCTAACGAGAAAAGTCCATTTCTTTTCAACCTCCCTTAGAAACAAGTTGATCAAGAAAGTTCGTAGTAGGATTGGGCTGCTGTGGAAAGACCGGGCTGTAAATAAAATATTGAAAGAAATACTCTGTGCGATCTACAGAGACCGAAGCCTATGAGATCATAATGCGTAAAAATTATTATAAACGGTTAGGCAATCGAACGACTACCTCCCGTCCTTTAGGTGAAAGCAGAACATTTGAAGGCGCTAAAACTCTTGGGCTTCTAGCTGGACAGACACGTCCGCAGGGCGAGCGATGGCAGCGGGTGCGCGTTAAGGAGGCCGAGCCTTTCCTGCAGGGCGAGGGCCTCCCCACCACGGTTCCCGGCAATCGGGCCACACACGCGCTCTCAGCCTCGAGCGGTGCCTGGACCTGAGAGGCACCCAGGAAGTGGGATCAGGAGGACCTGGTGACTGACTGGAACAGAGGGCGGAGGACCGAGCCCAGTTAGGGGCGATCCCGCTCGCGCTCCAGGGTGAGCGATGCCGTGGCTGGGGGTGCTGCCCCCTGACCGACCGAGCCAGGAAACCCGACAAGTGCATGTGTGTGGCGGGGGGGGGGAGGGGTCCCTGGTCATGATAATTATTATGATTTTCAACATCTTGAGTTTAAAGTGCTTCTGAGATATGAGAATGGATGTGATTGGAAAGGCTGTGTTTACGACTTCTTATTTGGTCATGAAAAGGAAAAGAAGGGGGGTCTTTTCCTAATGATAATCCTGTCCCACGTGACTAATCTGCCCAGATTACCCCCCCCAACCCTGCCCGCCTGGGGGAATTATATCCTCCCCTCATGATTGTCCAGTGGAGGAGTCGTCCTTGGTGAACTCTTCCCCCAACATCCTTTCTGGTGGAGAGCAGCATCCTGAATATTTTATGCCCAACAACACGGATTCATCTAGATGCGTGACCATGGGCACCAATGCAGCTTTCCCATTTTCTCATTGTCCACAACTATAAAATGGGTACAATGACAGTAATGGCATCATAGAGTTGTTACCACTGTTGAGATATTATTTGCAAAGGGTTTCCAGTAATGCCTGAACCTAATGAGTATTACGTTTATGTTTTTGAAATAAAGAACAACCCCTGGACTGAAAGGATTGGTTTAGTAACTTGTCCAAGATCACAGAGAACAGGCAGTTAATAGACCACACCGTCTAAGACGGCATGGAGTACATCTGCACCGAGTACATCTCGGTGGCATTTCTGTAGTGGAAATGTTGTCAAAATTCATTTATCATTTTGGAGGAAAAGTGTTTTCAGAACTTCTGATTTCAGCGTGAATAATAAATATAAATTCCTGGATATTGGTTAATAAGATTCATGAGTACAAGGATGCTTTATTTTACTTAAATGCATAGAGCAGCTACAAGATAAATTCTATATTAAGAACCCAATACGGTGCCTGGGTGGTTCAGTTGGTTAATCATGTGCCTTGGGCTCAGGTCATGATCCTGGGGTCCTGGGAATGAGTCCTGAGTCAGGCTCGCCCTGCTCTGTGGGGAGCCTGCTTCTCCTCTCCCTCTGCTTGCCCCTCCCCCTGCCTGTGCTCTCTATCTCCTTTTGTCAAATAAATAAATAAAATCTTTAAAAAAAAAAAGAACCCAATAAATGTCACAGATAGACTATTGTCAATAGCAGTAACTGGGGGTGCCTGGGTGGCTCAGTTGTTAAGTGTCTGCCTTCGGCTCAGGTCATGATCTCAGGGTCCTGGTATATGCGCTGCCGAAGCGAGCACTCTCAGGGTCCTGGGATCAAGCCCCGCATCTGGTTCCCTGCTTGGCAGGAAGCCTGCTTCTCCTGCTACCATTCCTTCTCCTTGTGTTCCCTCTCTCGCTGTTTCTCTCTGTCAAATAAATATAATCTTTAAAAAAAAAAAATAGCAGTAACTGAGAAGTCAGCTGGAAGATAAACACAATGCTGATCACTTATTCCTGGAATTAGGCTGAAGATTTCCAAACATTTTAGGCTAGGAGAGAAAGCCTTCTAGTATTTTTGGAAATATTATATTAGCAGAAGTTATCTTAGTTCTCAGAATAACCATCTGATAGGCAAAAAGCTTCCTGTAACAATCATCAATGCAATTCAAAGCAAACCCCAAAAAATATGACATTATTTTGGAAAACTTGGATAACACAATAACAATGTTACAAGTCAGGTTTTAGTTATCCACAGAAAAGCAAAACCTTTCTCTTTTTTACATATTACATTATTCATTTTATATTCATCTCATCTTAAAAGTTCAGGCATGTCCTTTAACTATCTTTGTGTAGTACATGTAAAATATTCTTTATTTTTCAGAATACAGGATTAGCCTTTCTCTGCAAACAATTTCTAACTATGAAAACTTTCCCGATTTCGTTATATATCCCTCAAATACATTTTTAAAGTGACTTTTCCACTCTATCATATGGATAAAATTATTTGAACACTCTTACATTATTAGAATGTTTTGTTTCCATTTTATAGAAGTTTTGAATAAAATTGTGATTAACTTTTGTGTAGCAAAATATTTTCATAGATCTTTCATCTTTCCTTAGGGTAACTGTCTAGATATGACACACTTTTATCAATAATGTTAAAGCTTTTGGTATATATTAATTTTAATGGTAAAATTAATAAAATAATAAAATAAATAATATATACTTATACTACCCATCATCTGTCCCTGAAACTGTAAAAATATATATTTTCTATATGCTTTCCATATGCTTATATTGTTAGTAAAAACATTTTAGTAAATGGTAAAGGGGAATTTGATTCTCTCCTTTTTAAAATTATCGATCTGGTTAAGTATTTTCAAGTATTTTCAACCCCATGTAACATTTCTTTCGTAATATATTTTTACTCTAATTTTTTCTTATTAAAATTATATATATACCCAGATACATATTGTGCACTACAATAACTGTTGACAATTTGTATTTGCTTTTTATCTCTACTCTTTTTAAATATGTAGAACTTTAATTTTCATGTAATCTTTCACTTTCCCCTTTATCAGTTTTTCAATGTGTTTATGTTATAAAATGCATTTTCCCTCTTTTATATTTCCACCCTTTACTTTTAACTCTTTAAATTAGGTACACTTCTTTTTTATGTAAAACGTATAGTAAAATTTTACTTTATCCGTCATGGAACAAACAAGCAACTGTCCTAGAAATACTCATTAAATCATACACCTCTTCCCTAGACCTTTGAAAGATAACAGTGCAAGTTATAATTTTTTAGAATCCTTTTCTCCAATAGTGAACAAAAGGAACAAAAATAAAAAGAAAAGTAAAAGTAGTGAACTCTATACCATGAACGATGATGTCTCTTCATTGGCACTATCTGCTAATGGTCATCTGCGGTTTCTCTTTTGAGTTTTTGCCTTAAAAAAAAATCTGTTTATTCTGTTTATCTGTTTACTCTGTTCTCCATCACTTACTTACCCCCTCATTTACCACGCTCTTTCTCCAGACTGACTCAATTGCCTTCACTATTCTCTCCTCTTGCCATTTTCAACCACATAAATTTTTTGTCAATTTATAGCTTCTGCCACTGTGTTTTTGGAAACCATTATTGCTCACCAAGTCAAGATGTTCCCACATCAAAGTCTGCAAATACAAATTGGTCCAAAAGTGTATGACTGTTATACAATTAAAAAAACATTTCTACCAAGTCCCACTATGATCAGCTTTTATGATCTTCAATTTCACGAGTTTCTTTGCCAAAACACAGCACCAGTTTAGCTAGTCTTTTTGATGGGTGACGTCATCCTCTCTAATCCTTTCCAGATGCCAATGACCTTGTTGAAGACACACTTGTTCTATCATGTTGACCCTCTTCTCATTCCCCTTCAACTCTCCTTGCCTGCCTTCTTCCAGTACTAGCCAGCTTGTATTACTGGCTCAGGGAACAGCTACTACAAAAGAGCAAAAGATACAGCACTGAAATTTGAAATTTTCATCATATAACCAGATAGGCTGACAAATATTCTTAGAATTTAAGTGAAGTTTAAAATGTAACTCAGATAACAATAAAATGTCTAGCATTCCATATTTTATATTTCTCACTGAAAGTGCATAAATATTAATAGTTATATTACAAAAGACTATTTTAAAATGAAAAATGTTTGAACTCTAAAGTATATCATCTTGATTCAATCAATGCTGCATTAATGTAAATCAATGTATTATGTAGTTAATTTGGATACACTTTATGTAAAATAAATGCAATACATTGTCAAATGTGGATGATGTTAATATCAGCTTATTAGTTATACATGTTTTCAGGGTAATCATGTTACAAAGCTGGCAATAAGTTTCTACAATTTTGGTCACTTGTTTCTACATCAAGGTAGCTGAGTGTTACCATAAACATTTGAGTGACACTGCTGTAAAAGAATATATTCCCTTTCGGGACATGTTGGGGGAAAGAATAAGAAAGAATCAAATAATATTAGAGAAAATAGAGTAATATGGGCAGATGAAAATCACATATAGATTGCAGTGGGAAAATGTCAACCCGAGTGTATTTTAAGAAAAAAAATAAACATAACAATAGATGATGAAAATTCAGAGATGTTTATTGTGAACCTAGTAGCTTAGAACAACAGACATTTATTTTCCCACAGTTCTGGGAATCAGCTTCCAGAATCAACTTCACTGAGTGAAAACTGGGGTGTCTGCAGGGCAGTCCTCCCTCCCCCAGAAGCTCTAGGAGGAGACTCCTTCCTTACCTCTTCCAGATTCCTGTGGCTGCAGGTATCCCTTGACCTGTGGTCACAGTCCGCTCATGCCGACCCCCATCTCCATAATGTTCTTCACCTCTTTCAAGAGTCTGTCTCCTGTGCCTCCACCTGTCACCTGTAAGGTGCTGGAATATTATCTATCCAGAAAAAAGAAGGAAATCCTGCCACTTGGGACAGCAAAGGTGAACCCAGAGGACATTAAGCTGAGTGAAATAAGCCAGATTTAGAATGACAGATCTTGCACGATCACACATATATACGGAATCTAAAAAAAAAGAACTCAGAACGAGAAAGTAGAATGGTGCCTTCCAGGGGCTGTAGGGAGATGGGGGAGACGTTGGCCAAAGACATTTGGCTATAAGTCCTGGGGATCTGGTGTACGCTATAGTGACTACACTTAATAATACTGTATTGTGTATTTGAAAATTGCCAAGAGGATAGATTATAGTGTTCTCACCACACTTCACAAAAGGGAGCTACATAGACTGATGGCTGTGGTAGTCAGCTGAACTATGGTAATCATTTCACGATGATTGAATCACATATTGTGATTCAATCACACACATATTGAATCATCACATCGTATGCCTTAAAAAACACACATTGCATTGTACACCCTAAATATAGAGAAGTTTTATTTGTTAATCATACTTCAATAAACCTGGGGGGAAAGGGCACTTATGATTGCATTTAGCCATCCCCATAATATCAAATAATCTCATCACAAAATTTTTAATTTGATCACATTTGAAAAATTTATACCGTATTAGGTAACAGTCACAGGTTACAGGAAATAGGACCTGATATCTTTGGGTGGTTCCTTCAGTCCACTACAAGTCTTTCTTCTCTTTTTTGTTTTTTCAACTTTCTTATGAATTTGTTTTTTTCACCCCAACTCCCTTATGTTTGGATTATTCATAAAGATCAAGAAAATAATTATATATATATTTAATAACTTACATATTAATATTACATATTATATATGGCCATACCCTTATATAACAATATTAGTATATATTAAATATATATTTGATTTAAAATAATTATAAAACCATATATATTTACCATTCCTTTATATATTTTCTGTAAGCCAACTTATCAAATCTTTTAATATAAAATATAATACTTATAACTGTATATTATAGGTTCTTAAATGGAAAGGCAGATTTACAATTCAGAGCAGAAAAATAGGAAATCCTCAAGAAATTTTGTAGCATGGTAAGAAAGAAATTCCAAATAAGTATGGAAATAATGGATATTTGATTAGTGATGTTGTGATAACTGGCAAGTTATTCGGAGACAACATAGAGCTACAACTAGATCTTTTTATTTTTTAAGATTTTTATTTATTTATTTGAGACACAGAGAGAGAGAGAGCATGAGTAGGGAGAGGGGCAGAAGAACAAGCAGACTCCTGGATGGGTGTGGAATCCCACGCAGGGCTCTATTTCAGGACCCTGAGATCATGACCGAGCTGAAGTCAGACCACTGACTGAGCTACTCAGGTGCTCCTTCTTTTTTTTTTTTTTTTTTTAAGAGAGAACAAGAGACAGGCAGAGGGAGAGAGAGGGAATCTTAAGCAGGTTCCGTGCTCATCACAGAGCCTAATGCAGGGCTCAGTCTCATGACCTTGAATTATGAGCCGAGCCTAAGTCAGGAGGTAGATGCTTAATTGATTGAGACACCCGGGCCCTTCTAGAACTAGATCTTATTTGTTTATTTATTTTTACCAAATGTAATTCCTGATAGGTTAAAGATTTCAAGGGAAAACCATAAAGAAAGAAACATGCCAGAATGAGGAAAGAAAATAATTGGGGTATATATTGAAGTAGTAATACGTTTAAATACATTTCAATACATTTGGTTATATACTCATTTATACAGATGACCCTTGAACAACACAGGTTTTAACTATGTGGCTCCAATTATATGCATATTTTTTTCAATAAATACAGTACAGTTCTGTAAATGTATTTTCCTGCCTTACGATCTTATTAATAACGTATTCTTTTCTCTAGCTTACTTCATGGTAAAATACAGTACATTATAACATGTAACACACAAAATATGTGTTAATCAACTATTTATGTTATTGGTAAGACTTCTGGTCAACAGGAGACTATCGGTAGTAATTAAGATTTGGGGAAGTCTGGGGCACCTGGGTGGCTCAGTGGGTTAAAGCCTCTGCCTTCGGCTCAGGTCATGATCTCAGGTCCTGGGATCAAGCCCCGCATCGGGCTCTCTGCTCAGTGGGGAGCCTGCTTCCCCCTCTCTCTCTGTCTGCCTTTCTGCCTACTTGTGATCTCTCTCTATCAAATAAATAAATAAAATCTTAAAAAAAAAAAAGATTTGGGGAAGTCAAAAGTAAAGATTTTCAGCTGTGCAGGGGTTGGCACCTCTAACCTACATATTGTTCAAGGGTCAACTGTTCTCTGCTGGTAATTCAAAAATTGTCAAAACAACAACAAAAAAGTAAATTTGTGTCATTATCAGATTGCTCAAGATGGAACACAGAGACACTACACGGACTGATGACTTTCTCAGGTATGATACCCCAAGTACCAAATGAGAGTTACCCAAGAGTGGCTTAAACAATAAGAACACTTATCATTTTAAAGAAAATGAAGTCCTGAGATCAGTAACTTCAGAGTTGTTACAAGAGCTCCATTATGACTTCAGTGACTCAGCCTCCTTTCGTATATCTGCAATGTCATTCTTAACTTATTAGATTCATGCTTGTGCTTGTTCTTAGAGTTCCAGACATCAATGTAAACAAAATATCCAGCCACGTAATATTTTTTACTGGGGAAAACCTTTCATAGGGGCTCCCAGAAAACGCTCTTAAAAGTCTGAATGTCAGGATTACGTCCCATGCAGATGTCTGCAAGTCTAGTCTAAAGCATATTCAGCCTCCATAGGGGGAGCCAAAGCCTTCCAAGGAGGAAAATGTCCTGAGAATCCTCCACATGTTGATGTGGAGCATGTGGACATCGTAGGTTAGGAGTGCCTTCAATGTCTAGGCATGATGTGTTAATCAGATGTTTTTGGAGTTTAGATATCCCAAGCTGAAAAAAATGATGCACAACATCTTAGTACCTATGGTATAATAAATAATATGAAACTTTAAGTATCGAAAAGAATAAAGAAATATATAAGCATTTGTTTTAGAAAATATTTTTCTATTATAGATTGTATAAAGATTGGGTTAATTTTGGCAACAGTATGATATAATACACACACACACACACACACACTTATCAATGAGAAAAATAATAAATATTACATATTCAATGATATAAATATAATGAGTACATTTCCTTAGTATTTTTCTTCCCAATCACAGAACATAAAATTTATGCATTTACTTAAAATTTGTATAAAAATAAGATATCATAATAATAAATACAGACATTTTTGATCCACAAGAAAATCTTTGATAATCTTCAGGTAATGAATGGTGTTGCAAAAATAATTTCCCAGCAAGATTTCCTTTTATAGAATCTTCAGACAAAGAAGGTGAGGATATGATTGGACTTTTGACAAGACCTCTGTGTCATCTGTTTGCTGCTGAGATGTCATTTCTTCACATTTTCATCCAATACCACTAGAACATGTCCCTATCAATAGTAAATGATCTTTGTTCAAGGCAATTTGGGAAATTTTCCCAACATGAAATAACTCTTGACTGAGCCATTTTCTACCACCCATTAGGACCAAGGGTCCTTTGCCTGTTTCATGAAATTACTAATCATCTCCACATATCAATGGCTAAATGAAAACTTCCTTCATTTTTAAAATAGTACTTTTAAGAATCATGCATTTTTTAAAAATACTTTTTTGGGGGCCTTTCTAATATTTATCTAAACAGAAATAAACTATTATGGATACTTTCAAATGGGTAATTTGATAATGTGAATCAAAATATAAAATGAATATATCTTCTGATCCAGGATTCATTTTCAAGTATTTATTCTAAAGGGATATTTGGCCTAGAGAAAAAATATGTAGATTGATGTTTGTATCAATTGGAATAGACTGCTTGAATAATCTTTGCAGTAACAGCCAACGTCTTAGTGTCTTAAAAATGACAGTTTATTCTTTTCCCAGACTGTATGAACATTGCCAGTAGATGGGGACTCTGCTTCATCTATCCTCATTTCAAGACCCTAATCTCAAACGTTGTTGTCTCTGTGGCAGAGAAACGTTACCCCTTGAGGAATATACACAAGAAAGTGCGGGAGCCCACAAGCGACAGATGACATTTCCAGAACAATTCCCCCCATCCACCTTACCATGGGGTCAGGCAATAACATTTAGCCCTATGCTTAGAATGAAGAGAGTCAGAGAGAAGTTGGTGAACAGCATCACTGTATTCCTGCAGACTACCACCACTGCATACCCGAGTTTCTTGTTATGTTAAAAACTGACAACTATCAGAAACAGTTATCAATGACAGTTGGTTAAATAAGTTATTGTATACCCATGCATTGGAATCCTAGATCACCATTTTAGGTGATTTAAGTCAAAACTTACTGACCTAAAAGATTTCTGGCGAATACTGTTGGGGGAATGCAATATTATTAGTTTGAATATGATATTTGGCCTCATTTAATTAAATATTTAAGTAGAAATACAGAAGGGCATGAAGACAATCATAGGGAGAAACTCGGATACGGAGGCTGCTGTCCAAGAGGGTATAACTGGACAGAACATTGGCTTCTCTATTCGGATTTTCTCAACTATTTTTCTATTTTCTCTAAAAATGCATATGTTATTTTTGTAAATAAATACAATTTTTAAATTATACTTGTAAATAATACCCCATATAGGCTGGGACTTCCTGCTGTAATTGTGAATGGCACTTCCTAAGAATTATCATTGTATTTCCAGATGCTCTTTGCTTGAATGTGGAAAACTACTTAATTTTGTATTTCGTAATCAGTAATTGATTAGTACCCTGTCGATTTGTATCCTATTGATTTTGTGTTCTGTCATTGTTCTGTTTTCATGGACTTTTGGGGGTGTCTATGGGTACAATAACCTTACTACTCATAATTAATGATGATTGTATTAACTCTATTTTATTAGTCATTCCTTTTACTTCTACTTGCTGTCTTACTGAAATAGTGTGGGATTATGGAATGTGATAAATACTAGTGAGGATGGGGAAGAAACTGGCATTGAACTAGAATTAGACAGTAAAAATTAGACAGGAACCATACAAAATATGAAACAGCTGTTTCCATCACTGACATGGGCTGAACAAGAGCAAAATCTCCGGATGAAAAGGGAAACTCTCACGGCCATTCTCACAATTACTCAGCTCTCTGCCTCAGGACACTTTCCCAAGGCTCATAGAATGAGCTAGAATCTAGGTAAAACCCAGCATGCCAGAGGGATGAGGAGGCAAACCACGGTCTGAGCAAACCGTAGTCTGCAGAGACTGGGGACCCACAGATTCTTAGTGTGTGTGAGTCCTCCCCAAATCCTTGCTGGAGACCCAGGCTGCATATGTGCATATGTGCAGAGTGAGACACCAGAAGCTTACAGGAGCGTGGCTGCCACAGGCTAAGAACAGATCAGAAAACTGGAGTTCAGACAGTGCTGAGGAGTGCCTTCGGGCCCGGCCAGAGTGGCCAGTGTCACTGGCCCTCATTAACACCAGCATGTCCCGCTCCATCCTGGGAGCAAGGACATAACCCTAGAGATCTGTTCTGGTCCCACCCTCATAAAGGAAGATCCAGAGCGAAGAGAGAAGTAAGAGGTAGAATCTCGCCCAGCTCAAGGCACTGGGGGTACAGTGGATCTTCCACAGACCTTCCCTGATGTAGGATGAAGGGAACCCACACAAGTTCAAGGTGAGCAGTCAGTATGCCGACTCTACCAGAGACACAACACTCTGCAGAGGGAGGTCACAAACCCCAGGGTCTCTGCAATGTCACCACGATGCCCAGCAAACAGCAGAATACTATTAGATATCATACATACATACGTGTGGGTTTATACTACATCTGTGTACCAGGCAAAGAATAAAAGCAAAAAGTAAAATAAAAAGCAGCCATGAGATGACCCAGATGTGGTTTTATTAGGCAAACGTGATGAAACGACTATTACAAATAGATCAGAGAATAAAAGAAAGAATCTTAAGGAGTAAATGGGGAATTTCAGCAGAGAAATGAAAATTTTGGAAAGAATCAATTGCTAAGCCTAAAACTTACAAGTTCCATGACTACAATGAAAAATCACTGAGTGGGTTTAATACCAGGCTGGAAAAGGCTGAAGAAAGAGTCGTGTAACTTCTACAATTTCTGTAGGAATTTCTAAAACTAGAGAAGCAAAAGAAAAAGGATGGAGGGAAAATGAACAGAGCCTCAGAGAAGTGTGTGGCAATAGCGAGCATTCTAGAGTACATGCCAGAGTTCAAGTTCAAGTTCATTCAAAGTTCAAGGTCCAGAAGATGGTAGGGATGGAGCAGAAAAAAGTATTGGGAGATTTAGTGGAGGAAGGCTTCCAGGACTTGATGAGAAACATCTACCTAGCGTTCCAAGCACTCAGCAGCTCCAAGCTAGAAAGGATAGAGACATAGAAAACTACCTGGGTACTTCCTACCCAAACTTCCAGAAAACCAAGGAAAGGAGAAAATCGGAAACAAGCGAAGGAGAGGAAGAGTCTCTGCTTGTAGGAAACGGTCACATCAGTGGCAACGTTAAAGTGGCAGGAAAAACAGTAATAACAGCAACAAAAACGACTGCCCTAGAATTCTACCTGCAGGAAAAGTATCCTTCACAATGAGGGTGATAATCATGCTCAGACAAATGAAGGCTGAGAGTTTCTCTGCTAGCAGATGTTCACTACAAGAAGTGCTTGAGGCCGTCCTTCCGGCTGAAGAAAAACGATACCAGCTGGAAAACTGGGTCTGTGAGGGGAGGAAGAGCAGCCTCCAGAATTGCTGGATGGCTTGTCCTAGGGACCACTTGGGGGGGGAGCAGAGGCAGAAAGGAAGCCCAGGGCTCCCCGTCCATGCAGGACGTGTGACGCGGAGGCTGGAACGCTCTAAGTGGCCTGACTCAGAGAATGTCTTCACCCTCCCCACACACAGACCCAGGACTCACGGACAGGGGGACGTGCCTCCACAGGCTGCCAGCCCTTTGGGGCCTCCAATCCGGTTTCCAGGTTCAAACATTGAAGTCATCATCCATCCTTTCAAGATAAGAGCAGAACAGCTTCTTTCCCTTGACTCCATACATTTTTTTTTTTTTTACTGTAAATACCTAAGATCATAAATTCCTCAAAAAGTGGCACAAAGTACCAATTCCCAAAGCCAGGAATTTGGGAAATAGCAGAACAAATCAGAAAGCACCTAGCAACCCAGAATCTCTGTCCTTCAAGCATGGGGACTTCTTTAAAACATACCACGTACATTATAATTGCATTTGAAGAGTTAAAGAAAGGCAGCAAAATGAGTAATAATCATGGCGACGACCAAATTTATCTTGTTTCTCATTTCAGTAGTAAAACCACTGCTCTACATGATGAGGGCTGTTGATTTCAGATAAGGATTCTTTATTGAGTTTTGGAAATGTGCTTCTCTCTCTAGTTTGTTAAGCACCATATTGAGAGTTCCAGCAACGTGGTGAACTAATGTCTAATGAACTAGCTACATGGTGAACTAGC
>CM053608.1:2040342-2141336 GCA_028646535.1 Procyon lotor | reverse complement strand
AATTTTCATTTAGCTAAAATGTTAATATTCAGCACCTCAACCTTTTTTCTGATCCATTGTTGTTTCTTAATACTTTTTGTTCTCCCTGGTTACTGTAACTACTGTTTAGATCATCACTCCAGCCTTCATTTAAAGGATACTTTAAGAGTTCGTACCTCATTATCCACTAATTGTAAACGAAAACATTAGTGTTGCTGCTTGGAAAGATAAACAAAACTCTAATTTAATGGACATAGGAAAGTGTATTTACTCTAAAGTTTTCTGGGTTTTGACCACTTACTAAATACCATGTTTATTAAGATTTAGCAGTTTTAGCTTCCATTTTTCTGTTTTACATATACACATATAACTCTTCTTGATACATGTCACTTTGCTAATCTTAACCTCCTAATTTAGAGCCATTTCAAGTTCTTTCAGAAAATGATAGTAAGTGGAAATAAAACCTGAACAACCAGTTCAGAAACACTGTGTAGCCTTTTAGCCTTGAACTATATATTGTTGATATTATCATAAGATGAGGATTATGATCTATCAGCAATTTTAAAAAATATTTTATTATTTATTTGAGAGAGCGAAAGCAAAAGTGAGAGAGATTGAGATTGAGAATAAGCAGAGGGAGGGACAGAGAAAGAACAGAGCCCTGTTGAGCAGGGAGCCTGATCTGATGTGGGGCTCGATCCCAAAACCCTAGGAACCCATGACCTGACCTGAAAGCAGATACTTTACTGACTGACCCACCCAGGTGCCTCATCAGCAATTTTTTTAGTGCAGTTTATTTTATTTGTGCTATAGGTGCCTGCTGAGATTATTTCAAAAAAATTATCACAATGCCATCCAACATTCTGTTAAAAATCTTAATTTGTAATACCTGGCATTCTTTTTATTAACAGTTGTATCACAACGTAATTCACACACCATATGATGCAATTTAATATTCTCTTTAGTGTATTCACAGATTTGTGCAACAACCTCTACAAATTTTAGAATATGTTCATCGTCCACTCGCCCCCATCCCCGGTAAAACCCATACCTATTAGCAGTCATGCCTCATTTCCCTCCACTCTACCCGGTCCTGGGGAACCAACCACAAATCTACTTTCTATATAGTTGTGCTTACTCTGGACATTTCATAAAAATGAAATCACACCGGGGCGCCTGGGTGGCTCAATGGGTTAAAGCCTCTGCCTTCGGCTCAGGTCATGATCTCAGGGTCCTGGGATGGAGCCTCACATCGGGCTCTCTGCTCAGCAGGGAGTCTGTTTCCTCCTCTCTCTCTGCCTTCTTCTCTGCCTACTTGTGATCTCGCTTTCTGTCTCTGTCAAATAAATAAATAAAATATTTTTTAAAAAATGGAATCACACCATATATGGTATTTTATGGCTGGCTTATCTCAGCATGTTTTCCAGGTTCGTTCATGCGGCACCATGAACCATTCATTCCTTTCTAATTTCCAGTCACATTTCTCTTTATGAACAAACCACATTTTATTTACCCATTTATCAGCTGATGGACATCAACTGGAACAAAGAACTGGTTCCACTTCCCAGTATGCTTCCGTGTACAAGTTCTTGTACGGGCACATGTTTTATCCCTCTTGGTTATACTCCTAGGGGCCAGTTGCTAAGTCACGGCATAACTCTGCTTCACTCTTTGAGGAACTGTCAAAACTATTTTCCAGAGAAGTTGCATCATTTTGCATTCTTAATCCCTAAATGTGTAACTGCTCCGTTTTTTCCAAATATGTGCCAGTCCTTCTTATTAAATGTCTTTTTGATTGTAGTTAGCCTCCTGGTATGAAGTGACATCTCATTGGGTTTGGATTTACACTTCCCGGAGAGTCAATGGTGTCGAGCATCTTTTAATATTTATTGCCCACTTGTCTATCTTTGTGACATTCTTCTAATCAACGAGCTTTGTAATTTAGCTCTTTAAAATATTTCTTTTATAACTCTGTCATTCCAGTTAACGCAATATCATTAGCTGATTCCTACTAAAACATCACTCTCCATATTCCCAAGAGTAAGATGTTTTTGTTATTAATATGTGTAATTTCAAATTCAAGTCTCTCTTAGGATGAGCTGTCTATAATTTCTACTGGTTCTGTTGCCTGTGATTTTGTATGCTCCAAGATTTTTGTTAGAATTTAGTAATTATTGGGTGCCTGGGTGGCTCAGTGGGTTAAGCCTCTGCCTTTGGCTCAGATCATGACCTCAGGGTCCTGGGATGGAGCTCTGCATTGGGTTCTCTGCTCAGCAGTGAGCTTGCTTGCCCCTCTCTCTCTGCCTGCCTCTCTGCCTGCTTGTGATCTCTCTCTCTCTCTCTCTGTGTCAAATAAATAAATAAAATCTTTAAAAAAAAGAATTTAGTAATTATCATCCTTAATAAATAAATAAATGGGTCCATCTAGATTTTGCATAGCCCAGTCATTTATATGAATCATGAAACTATATGGCCTGAGTAATCAGGTTTGTAGTCACATCTATGTCTTTGAATCCTCACCTCATAAAATTTGCTGCAAGAAGGTAAACTCATGGAGCAGTGTATTCCACAATTTTTTATTATTGTGTCAGGGCTGAGAATTCAATATTTCATAATCATTGAACCTAATTTATATTTTTAGATTAAGAACTGGATTACCAGTCCAACCCAACTTGCACAAAGGTTGTTTCACAAACACTATGAGGGTGAGCATTTATGGAACCTCACATCATGCTACACCATGAGACAGACAGATTTCTTATTCCCTGCTTGTAGATTAGACCAACAAGATGCAGATAACTTACAGAACTGGTTAAACTCTGCACAATGAGTAAAAATTAAGTCGGGCCATAGATCCGGGTAACCACTAAAAGACAGTGTCTTTTCTTTATTTTGCTGTCTCTTTAGGCTTGAAAAGATCACATTGAAAATTAACCAAAACGTCAAAATTAACCAAGATGAAAATCTTTGAATATAACCTTTAAAGCTCAGCTCAAATGTTACCCCCCTTATGAAGCTTCCCTTCTCTCTAGTCATCGTATAGCACTTCTTTTTTGCTCACAGAGTGTTTTATTTGTGTCTCTTTCATACCACTCTGTCAGATTATATAGCTAGTGAACAGAACCGTATTTTCTCAAGGGTGGAAACAAGCTTATTGACTTTGTATTTTAATCTCTAGCTGCCTGCCCTGAACACAGCAGGTGTCCAAGACAGGTTTGCTTAACTAAATTAAACTGTGGACATGCAAATGTTTGATCATTAAATGAAAACCCATTTTCGGGAACTACAAGTTCTGATTTATTGCACTTGGAGAAACATCACGATGTCTCTATGCCAAGAAATCATTATTGAATTTAAATAGTTCTTGCATGTTCTTGTTCCCCCGGTTCCTTTTGTTCTGATGTGAAAAGTTTACAAGGGTTTAAGGACAGATATTTCAGGGTCATTCAACCTAGATTCAAATCCTAACCTTGACACTAAGTAACTATGAGACATCTCTAAAATGCAAGCGTAAATAACTAAACTCGTAAGGTTGAAGAATTAGAGAATGGTTGAAGATCAAATAAGAAGATGTCACAACTCTCTTAACACAGTTTCTGTCATCGAGCAGGTCCTATTAGTAAGGATGGCCATCCTTACTTGTCTGTTGGTTCCATAAGAGCAAAAGTTTTAACTGTTTTTATATTAATCAAATATAAGATAAATAAGAGAATCTCTGGGCTCTCTGGCTCTCAATTCTGAACTGCCATACCCCAGAAAGAAAGATAACTACTCAGAAGCATTACCCACTACTTTCTCTAACAGAAAAAAAAAAAAGCAGGTTTTTATTTTAGACATAATAACTGTGCTTTGGAATTCTCAGGATCCAGGGCTGTGTAGATGACTCTCTGTCTCCCCAGGAAAGTAAAGGTAAGATTTGGGAAGATCAGCTGTAATTTAACATTATAACAGGAGAAAATGGGACTAGATGGGAGAAGAGGTCACAGTGGTGAGATGCAGTAAAATTACAGAACTCAGCCAAATACCAGGAAATACACAGATTACATGATAGAGATTAATAATGCTCTCACGCAAATGATTTTTTTTAAAATACTGCACTGATGATATTTCAGGTTTAGTAGCATGCTTTTATATAAAAATTTGTATGCATTAAATGGAGCATAATTTTTGTCCTTTATATTTTCTTTGCATTCATGCCCTAAAATGAAAGCCCTCGGACATGAAAGCATGAGCAGAGACCCTGGAGAAGTGGGTGTCTCTGGACAACTCATGCTGGGAGGTGTGTGAAAGTCCAAGGAGAGAATTCAGACTGAAGACTTCACCACCTGCCCTTAGCACTCCTATCTGCTTGCCTCCCATCACTGGAATAAGTTACCTAGTGCTTTCCATGGTTTGGACCTATGCTGAACTGTATCTTCTGTGTTCTTCTCTTAAGGAAGAGGAAAATATAATGAGTAGGATAAGACTGGAGGTCATGACATAGGCACAATATCTTTGCTAGCATTTTTCTTGTTGTAAACTCAAAAACGGTTTGCACAATGGCTGTGCGAAAAAGGAAAAGGGGATTTTCATATTCTAGTGCCACTTCTTTATTTGAATTTATGCTTATGATTTTGCTGCCACTTCCCTATTTGATATTTGAAATTCCAACAATGAAAAAAGAATATCTAATCCCTTAAAAAAAAAACTTACTTGCTGGTGGGTGGCGCAAATAAAATATAACCAACGCAATCTACACTGTAAGAGGCCATAGATGTCCATCAGCAGAAGAATGGATAAGGAAGATGTGGTCTATATCTACAATGGAATGCTATGCAGCCATCAAAAAGGAAATCTTTCCTTTGTAATGACGTGGATGGAACTAGAGGATATTATGCTAAGCAAACTAAGTCAATCAGAGAAAGACAATTATCATATGGTCTCACTGATCAGAGGAATTTGAGAAACAAGACAGAGAATCATTGGAGAAGGGAGGGAAAAATGAAACAAGATGAAACCAGAGAGGGAGACAAACCATAAGGGACTCTTAATCTCAGGAAACAAACTGAGGGTTGCTGGAGGGGAGAGGGGTTGGCATAGGGTGGATGGGGGATGCATATTGGGGAGGGTATGTGCTATGGTGAGTGCTGTGAATTGTGTAAGACTGATGACTCACAGACTTGTACCCCTGAAATAATACATTATCAGTTAATAATAATAAAAAAGAAATAATCAGTCATGATATAAAAAAAATAAAATAAAATGTAGGAAGCCAGTTGGCCTGACTTCACATGAATAAGGTTATTGCACTTCCCCTAATGAAATCTTCACGCCACTCATCAAGCGGGCCGACTCCGCCGGACTCCCCCCACCTCGTCCCTGGACCTGGGTGATGGCCTTAGAAGTCTTTATTTAATATATCTGAATGGCAACAATATTTAGAAGAATAACTTACCTCTAGAAAGAGTGGTATGGAAGAACACAGCAAGCAAACAATGGAGAACGGTTATGGTTTGGTGGCGTTTTTATTCCCAAGTCCTAGAAGCGCGTCCTCAGGGCTGGTCCATGAGCTCGACCCCTGCTAACTCTTAATCCCAGAGGCTGAACCCTCACATTGCAGCAGCCAACGGCAAGTTCTTCAGTCTAAGGGATGTTCTTCAGATGATTTTTCCTGTCGCACTGTACACTTTTGAAATAACCCACGTGATTCCAGTTTTCTCCACCACATGAACAGAGAACGAAGAAGGACCAGCATGGGCTGCAGCCATTAGCAGGACGGCACAGGCCCCTCCCTGAGGGCCCAGAGGCGAACCCATCCCCTCCTCCCGCTGTCACAGTGATCTGGGTCACGGGCACCATGCCCTGAACTAGATTTTCAGCTTCTTTGTTAGAGTAGCTACCACAATGCTTTACCCACAATCTCAGCCCCTTGAACACGTGTTAGATGTGGTTTTCATTCTGCCAGTGGTCCACGTTCTTAGTCATTATCGAACAGAACATAACAATCGGAGGGTTAGACTCAGTTTCTCTCAAAACATCAGCACTTTGATGCATTGCCCTCCATTCAATTGGAAGTTCAGTGCTCTGCATTAAATGACTCCAAGTCCTTTTTTAGAAAAAAAAAAAAAAAAGGTTACAGACGTATAGCTTGTGATCATTACGGTGGTCAGAGAGGGATTCAGACGAGAGACACAGGCCCCCAACCTACCTTTGAAAGGTGAAGTGTGATGGTCAGCTCGTCAGTGATGAAGAGCCAGGTGTGCAGAGTTTGGGCTCACAATACCACCTAGTAAACCGTCCAAACCTCAGTCCGTCAGACTTACCAAACTGTGACACAGAGAGGCGGAGATGAACACCATCCTCCTTATTCTGCCATGAATAAAACAGACACAAAGGAAGTTTGTAAGTGCTCTCTGCGGTGGAAGGGTTCCAGAAATTATGTGCACAATCCAAGTTCCTGTGGGTCAAATTCCATTTAAGATCAAATAGTTTAGTTTGGGGCGCCTGTGGGGCTCAGTCAGTTAAGTCTCTGCCTTTAGCTCAGATCATGATCTCGCGGTCCTGGGATTGAGCCCCGCACCAGGCTCCCTGCTCAGCGGGGAGTCTGCCTCTCCCTCTCCTTCTGCCCCTCCCCCTGCTTGTGTGCTTGTGTGCTCTCTCTTTCAAATAAATAAACGAAATCTTTAAAAAGACAGTTTAGATCAACTATGAAGCTTTCTATTACAGTCCCTTTTGTGGGCATACGGTTTGTGAAAGTAAACAGCAATCCCATAAATAGAACTATCGGTGGCAAAGATATAAGTTGACATGTAGGTTTTGCCTCAAGTGAAAGTGTTAGTTTTCACTTTATTGTCTCTGAGCTCCAAATAGTCCCTTCAGTAGATAGTCTGTGATCAGTAAAATCCCTCAGATTTCTCCTTCAACGTGAGCCTGCTGCCAGTAGAGGGTGCCAGAGAGACAGCGGGGGTGAGGGGACCCCTCCAGGGTTCTGCCTGTGTAGTGGCCTGAAGACACAGGCCACAGCTACCCAGTCAGGGCCCAGACTGCAACCTCTGTGAAATCTTGCAGTCTCCTCACTCACTGGATGGGAATCAAAGTCTTCCCATGTCTGCAGCTACTTGGGCTTAGGGGTCCGCACAAAGCTGCAGCCCCCTCTCAAGTCCTCCCTTCTGACCTGCATACTCTGAAGGACTCACATTCCCCTAGGGTCTGGATGTCAGTGGAACCCATACTACTCATGGAAATAGCCTGCTCCCCCACCACAACTCTTGAAGGTCACCTAGTCCTCCTGACCAGTTCCAATGTAGCCAAGCCATCGAAATCTCCTACTGTTCCAGGGCTTGACCCACATGTTCTCCAAAGAGGCCGAAACTTCCTCCAAGCTTACCCTTTGGGTTTGCTCCCTTATCCCTAGACTAGCATATGGAGTTCTCTTATAGCGTACAGTTACTCTTTATCACAATTAATACTTCCTATATTAAATGCCTCCAATTAACCTACTGTGTGGCTCCTATCTGCTGCTTGGACCAAGATTTCCACATCGGAGATAAACAGAAGATGAGGTCCTCTGTCCAGAGTGGAGAGGAAACCCTTGTCCGAGCATCATGACTACCTGTGTGAGAGGTTGCAGGCCCTTTCGAGGCCCAAACAGCGAGGCTAGAAATTCTCAGAAAACCAGGTGCTACGTGGATTCCACTGAAGGGCCATCCTTGTGATCATTTGATTGGGGCCAAACCCACCTACTGTGTCTTGACCACCCACTGGTCATCACCATTCCCCACCACACGAGTTCTTGGCGCCCAGTCATTTCCTATGGTTCTTTCTGAGACGTAAGTTCTACTGTAGCCCATTTTACAGATGGGGAAACAAGGAAGTGACTAGCAGGTCAATGATATGCTGTTTGATTTTAAAAAAAAATGAAGCTGGGATAATTTGGATGGGGGAGGCATAGAGAGCATCCAGGTGAACTTTCTAGGTCAATACCTGGAAGCGTGCTAACCTTGGGCATAGGCCAGGTTCCACGTTTACCAAAATTCCACTCAGGTTGTGTGAAGAAGCAGCGGGAATACGTCCCAGCCCTCTGTGCTCATTCCCCTGGAGAGGATACGCATAAAGAAGACCTAGGCCCTCCTGTCACAGCGCTTACAGCCTGCTTGGGCTGTGGACACAGCTGTTGGGCCCTTCCTTATAGAAAATCTGTGAATAGAAGAGTTCTATAGCCTGTCAGTTCATTTGTAGCCTCGTCAAGTTCTGTTTGAGAGACGCTAAATCCAAGGGAATGGTGTGAGCACCCTACATCCTGAGCTACGGTCTGAATGTTCTCGTCTCACTGCCAGCCCCCTCCCCCAACCCCACCCAAATTCACCTTAGAACTCTCATTCCAAAGTGATGGTGTTAGAAAGTGGGGCCTTTGGGAGGTGCTTAGATCATGAGTGTAGTGCCCCCCGGAATGGGATTAGAACCTTATAAACGAGAACTCAGAGTTCTCCTACCCCTTTCTACCATATGAGGACACACAGAGAAGCCTGTAATCCAAAAGAGGTCCTGTACCTGACCTTCCGGTCACCCTGAACTTGGACTTGCAGCCTCCAAAACGGTGAGAAATAAATTCCTGTGGTTTATAAGCCACTCAGGCTGCAGCATTTTGTTGTAGTAGCCCCAGCAGACTAAAGATACTTCCTATTACCTGGGAAGTACCAGTACTCAAGCATACCCGTGGTTCCCTAAGTGGTGCCTTTTAGGATCTTTCTGGATAATGTTCTCCAAATCATTTGCACTTATCTCTGTAATAGGAATCCAGTGCAATTCCATTTCTCAAACTCTTAATGTTTGCATAACTTGCAAATTGGAGGAAAAATAGCTCCCTTGAATAACATAATACTCATCTGCTTATTCATACACCAGATCTCTTTCCTGGGGACAGATTTTACTGAAATATTATTTCATTGCAGTATCTGTTCTGGACTAGTAAATTATTATACGTTCCATCACACTCTGACCTTAAATGTTTTAAACAATGCTAAATGTATGCTTCAAGTTTCACAGGAAAAAAATCAGAGTATAAATAATGAATCCCGGAGAAAATAATGTCTGGTTATATTTCAAGAACACATTTGAATGGATTATTAATATTGCTGATTTTAAATAAATATAACCTGATATACATTTAATATCTTTTTGAATATTAGATAAATAAGTAGTAAAACTGTAAATATCAATCTTTGTTAATAAGGGAATTTAAAAAGTTTTAGAACTTTTATTTCATAGAGTCAGGCTCATCTGATCATTGGTAACTGATCTGAAAAACCTCTCCTGTTCTCAAGTAACAGTGACAAGCAAGTACTGAGCAGGTTAGGTAGTGTGGAGGTCAGTGCTGCATCTGGGCAGGACCTTGGGTTCCATGGAGAAGGAAAGGGACCATCAGTCTTGCCCCCACCCCACCTCTTACAATAAAAACCTTACAACCCTGCCATATTTTCCAGACCGAAGCTGACAGGGCCATTCAGGTCATGGTTGGTTCTAGGGGAAATCTCTACACTCTAAGCAATTCTAAAACAGGGTCCTACATCTTGGAAACCTCTGATTTCATTGCTTTTGAAGCTGTTGAAAGTTTCTTTGACGCTCATGAAAGTTATTTTGGGAAAATGAGAAAAAAACTTCAAGTGCTAAATAACCTTCAAATCCCAAAGACTGAGACCCGGAGACTCAGTTAGTAAGAACATCGACATGATTCCAATCAGATTTCTACTTGGAACCTGGAATCTAGTTACCCTTCCCATTCCCCTCACTTCAGGGCCCCATTAAACACAGTCCCTTGCGGACAATCACGATCTATCATGATCTATGTTTTAGTTGCTGCATTTCGGTGTTTCTCATGGATCTGCCGTCATGTTCCAATTTCCTGCTTCCTACTTCTTCCAACCCTCTGACCTCTGTCTATTGGACACTATTCTATATCCAAACAAAGAAACAAACAAAAACCCGGTTTACAAAATGGTCAAACACCATTCCACTTCAGTCACCGGGGTGTACGACCAGGTACTTGACTATCTCTTTACCCAGCATTCCTGCTTTTCTGACGCCTTAAACTCCACAAGCGTCAATTCCTCGCTTGGAGGCCTCTGCTCTCTTGTGCTAACGGTGGAGACAGTGGAGGGTGAGAGCAGAAATGAAGCGAGATAACTATTCAACTGTAACTATTCAACACTTCATTTCTGCTCTCACCCTCCACTGGTCTTCATCATCGGGGGTATTTCCAGCCCTTTCCTTTGTCCATTTCAACTCAGAGTCTTAGTTCCATTTTTTCTTCACCACTATCCCTACTCAATCCAGAGGGCAGGGTCAAGCACTTAACCCACTGTTATGAATATTTTCATTTCCAGTGACCCCTTATGTAGGGTTGCATATACCTATCAAAATCCTAGGCTTGATCTATTTTTAAAAATCCGTCTTTTCCACTCCTATAACAAGGCTGCTCAACAATGAAAAATCACAGAATAGAACCACTTGAACTCATAGTCATCAGTCCCTGATGATTTATTAAAACTGAATTGCTCTTTTTTTATGTGTTCCTACTCACGTACTTCTCTCTTTCGTGAAACTCAGAGAGTAACATCTCCCACCTCAGACAGAATGGAGCCCAGAGGTGTAAGGAATTGAAAAAATTGCACTCGATTTTTCTTCCCTATCACTTTAAAAAATCTGTCTTTATCTAGACCCTGTAGAAATCCATCTTTATTCTTTCTTCTAGTTGCAGTGGAAGATAAAGTTTCTTCTAGTCATGAGCTAATCTTGCCATGTGTTTAAAATAAGCTCCTCATAATTCCTTTGGGAGTTTATTAAAACATTAGATACTATAATAGCTTCTCTCCAGGACCTATAATCTATCTATCTTGGCTCTTGCCCCATTCCCCACAGTAAATAAACACAGTCATATCTCTCCTGTCATAAAACAAAAACCTTCCACTGGACTCCCCCTCCTCTCGTTACCGTCTTTTTCCTCTTTCTCTTCAGTGAAGCTTTATAAATAGAAGTCAATACTTCTTGCATTTCCTTCTGACACATTATAATGTGGTGTCTGCTCTTGCCACTCTACGGAAAGTTATTATCCGGATCATAATTGGACAGATAACTTAATCCAGTGAACAATTTTCAGTTCTTATATGACTCATTCTGTTGACAGCATTTGAAATTGATTGGACCTTAGGATTTTTAAAAACCTCTCTTCTCTCAGTCATCAGTGACAGCACTTTCTATGGCCTATTCTTCACCTCCTTTGTCTCTAAATTAATTGTGACACAATGGCTCTTTCAGTGGATGTTTGCCCCATATTGGCATGTGAGTATCTAACCCATTTTCTGATATTGTGGTATTCTTTATTATTTGAGTTTTTGTCAATAGGAAGAGACTGCCTTTCTTTATAGAAGCTAAAACTTTCAGAAATCTGCTTTCCAGCTTTTTTTACAACCAGGATGTGCACACACACTAGTTTTTGACCAAGGAGCCAGTGAAAGACAGAAGCAGGAGTGGTGAGGACCATTCTGGCAGTGCTGATGGGGCAGCAGAAACCTCTGCAGAAGGCAGTATTGGCAGGGCCAGAGGCTAAGGCAGTCCCAGTGCTAAGAGTATGAGCAGGATGAGCCACAGAGTCTAGTCTTCAGGGCTGGTGGCAGCAGGTACTAAACAACGGTCAAGAAAATCGTGTTTTTATCCCCATATAACTGAAACAGTAAAACACTAAACAGATATATAGCATATGTCATATAGTGATAAATGCTAAGAAAATATAAGACAGGGAGGTGTTGTAGGAGGTGACAATTATATGCATGAGAATGTTGTGACTAAAATGATCAAAAATTACCAAGCTGAGGAATCACATTGGGTCAGATTAGTAAAGAGTGAAGCCATAACCATGAAAATATCTTGGGAAGTACCTTCCAGGCAGAGGGAAGGGTCAATGCAAAGCCTTAATGCAGGCACAGATTTGGCAATTTCCTAACAGGGTTGGTGTGGTAGGTTGAAGAAAGTCATTCTGACAAACTTGGGGAAGAGCTGTCTGTGTCCCATGTGCAGAAAAGATTTTTAGAAAATCAGAACTGGAAGCAAGTGGAGCGATAGCCAAGTTAAGAGATCTTGGTGACTCGCAGTAAAGTTACAGGAATTAGAATGGCAGGACGTGATCAGATTCAGGATATATTTAGTGGGAAGAACTGATAACACGATGATTGATAGGAAATGACATATGACTTCTAGGTTTTGGACCTTAGCAACTAGATAATTGTTGGTGGCATTTATGCAATGGGAAAGATGTTGGGGATGTAACTTGGAGGATAAAGAATTCTCTTATGGACAGATTAACTTGGCTGTGCCGTCCAAAATGTAGAAGACGTCATACAGGAGAACCCTAGGCTGAAGAACTTGAGACTTAGTAGAGATTGAGTTGGAAATGTAAGCCTGACAACAGTTCCAGGCAGTGAACATATGCACAGAATAGAGATGTGCCCGGCAACTTCACCATTCAAGTCCAGGAAAAGGATGACCCAGTATAAAAAGATCAACAATAGAGAAAAGAGACTAAAATCAGGATTGGAGTTTCTCTGTAAGCATGTGTGTGGATAAAGTGTTTCAAGAAAGAATATATCTTTAAGAAATGGCATGAAATTGGTGATTTGATGTGGAAGGGTGCAGGTTACTGGTGTGTTTAGCATGAGCAGGTTTAGGGAATGGGAGAGCTAAAAGCCTAAAGAGTAGGTAAAGACGTGAGAGGACGTATAGCAGGGCTTACAAGGGACCCTACCGAAGAGTTATGCTAAAGAGGTATAGGGGCAGGAGTTGAAGCAGACTATGAGGCTCAAAAAAGGTCTGCACATTTATATATCTGCTAAGAAGGGCATGTTTGTTAAACATGATCTACCGGAGAGAGAGATGATGATGAAACAGGAGAGGGGATTATTGCAAGAATCGAGTGCTGGGGAAACAAGAAAGGATGGAACTCAGAGCAGAAATAGAACAGCTTGAAATGCACCTGAGTAATTTATCCTTTTTAACAGGAAGGAAAGCAGGGCACCTCAGTACCAAAGGAGATAGGCTGTTTCTTTTCCTGAGGCTTCTATTTTCTAGGCAAAATGAGATAAGGTGTCATGAGCTAATGATGAGGTAGAAGCAGAAAGGCTGGACACTTGGGGAGGGGGAGAAGATGTGAAGTAGTCATGTCAGAAAGTCAGAGTGTAATTTATAGCAATTCATGGGATTGCCAGGCAGTAGGAAGGACACACTTGGGAACCAGGGCAATAAATTTAAAGAGGGGCTAGTTAACACTGTTGGAAGTTGTCACCCTCTTCCAGAGTAAGAACCGCATGCTATTTTCTTTCTTTTTTTTTTTTTCAAAATCCATGAGCATACTCTTTTATTTTCCCCCAAATATGTTTATTTTATTTTTTTCAGTGTTACAAGATTTATTGTTCACGTACCACACCCAGTGCTCCATTCAATACGTGCCCTCCTCAATACCCACCACCAGGCTCGCCCAACCCCCACCCCCATCCCTCCTAAACCCTCAGTTTGTTGCTCATAGTCCACAGTCTCTCATGGCTCATCTCCCCCTCTGATTTCCCCCCATTCACCTTTCCCTTCCTTCTCCCAGTACTCTCCATGTTTTTCTTTATTCTTAGCACGTAAGTGAGACCATAAGGTAATTGGATCTCTCTGCTTGACTTATTTCACTCCGCATAATCTCCTCCAGTCCCATCCACGTTGATACAAAAGTTGGATATTCATCCTTTTTGATGGAGGCATAATATTCCATTGTATATATGGACCATATCTTCTTTATCCATTCGTCTGTTGAAGGGCATCTTGGTTCTTTCCACAGTTTGGCAATTGTGGCCATGGCTGCTATGAACATTGGAGTACATGTGGCCCTTCTTTGTAATGCATCTGTTTCCTTGGGGTAAATACCCAGTAGTGCAATGGCAGGGTCATAGGGTAGCTCTATTTTTAATTTCTTGAGCATTCTATTTTCTGAGCCCACCCCAGCAGGGGCTAGATGAACAATAGCAAAGAAATGTCTGTGTTGGACAGTACTCCAGATTAGAAAATCCTCTTCAGATCAAAGAGATCTCAAGCTGTATAATAAATAACCGTGCATAATTCATTCAAAAGCCTCTTTTGCAAGCCCTTATTATCTTTGTGATCTTCGTCATACTTTGTATTTCTATAATACTTTCCAGCTTGCAAAGTTCTTATTGTGAATGTATTTTTTTAAATAAGAATTTTGCCTTTTAGCCCATTTGTATAAGTTAGTATTCCACTTTAGGTTATTATATCAAAGAGATTTAAAAAGAGGCTTATTTTGGAATGAGACCATCATGCATTTGAATCCCAGTCAAATGCTTATTGACTGTGTGACCTAAGACATATTACCCAAACTACTTTGGCCTCAGTTTTTTGTCAATAAAATAGAAACAGGAATGTCTGTTCAATATGCAAAGTGCGCAAGGAGTAATTTTTCAGTAAATGTTAACTATAATTGCAAAGACCCACAGTGGAATAAAAGAATCAATGTTGACATCACAAATTAAGATATGTCATGACCGTCAGACATCTGGCGTCTGAAATGCCATAAACAACTAGAAAGCTAGACAAAATGTGTGAAAGAGATGCTGGTCCACGGAGACGCAAGGACTTGACCCTGCGGAGAGGAAAAGCAGGAGGAGAGCCCTGCCCTTGGCCCAGCTTTCTGCCGGAAGTGCTTGGAGGCAAAGCTACTGCTGCATGGGAGCACAGCCTTCTCACCTTGCTGAGGTGAGAAGACAGACACTGAATTTCAGGGAGGCTTCGGATGATGGGATTTGTGGGCCAGAGTGCTAGAGAAGAGGAAGCAAAGTGCAGGAAGAGCCTCAGAAATCTACCTAGTGGGCCCTCAAATCCTTGGCTGGATACTAAGCTATGCAGGTGGAGAGTGAAACTCATGAGGCCAGCAAAGAAAAAAGATCATGGAGCTGAAGGCTGAACTGGGTCAGGCAATCAGAGGGGGATCAGAGGTGTTTGAATTCCCAACAACCAGGGGGGAAGACCTCATAGGAACATCCCAGCCTTCTGTAGAGACCCCAGAAAAGGGTCATGGCTAGGGTTAGACTCAACTAACTCTAGCACAAGAACCAGTCCAGAGCAATCTTGGCAACCCTTGAAAAGAAGCTTGAAAATGTTCAAGCATAAGACTACTGCTTACGTCCATAAACAGTAACTGGATTAGGGTCATTTGTCCTCTCCCCTTACTGTGGCTTACATGTGTGGGTTGAACTGTGGACAGCAGGCAGCACAGGGGTATGATCACTGAGGCGAGGGAGACAAACGAGGTAGATTCCCACGTGCATGGTGCAGGGGTAGTGCAAGCAGGAGACAGGAGCTTGGGAGAGCAGCACAGCTAGAATTCACAGTTGGACAAGCTGGGACAACATTGTGCTAGCAAAGGACTCCATAATTATGCACAAGCATCTCCTCAAATCCATGACAGATTATTTAATTGAGCATGCCTAGGGCAAAACTCCATAAAAATTCCAGGCCAAGAGCAATTCTCAGGCAGTTACAAGCTGAGTAATTCCCAGAACCCACATAGGACTCAGAGATGTCCCATCAGACCAGAGAGCCTTCCTCTCTAGGCAGGTAATTTAGCAGAGCTCCCCAAGTCCATGACTTAGTAATAGAACTGCATAGTTCCAGAGTAAAAACCTGCATGAGACCCACTGTAAATGTGGGAAATGGCCTGGAGGGCATTGCTTTCACTTTCAAGGGGATATATGATATTTCTTATGCCAGAGTGAAAAAATAAAGCTTGGGGCAAGATTGGTGGACCCAGACCAGAAGCTACTGAACTGTGTGGAAGGGAATCTCTCAGACGTGGGGCATGGTTTTCCTCTACCTTGTCTTGTTCCAGTAGGCTAGGAACTGTCCCAAGCAATGGGGTGTGGTGCAGACAAAGGGAGTGCTAGGGAAGCAGTTGCAAACATATTGCTTCTAGGGCTTACTCCCAATCCACTGCAAATCGATCTGATATTATTTCTCTGTTTCCTTGGATATCTGTGACTTGGGAATGCCTATTGCACCAGTTGTGTGTGAATGACATATCTTTGGCATTCTTAATGTTTTTTCTTACTATAAATATTCCAGTTTTATATTTTATATATTAGAAACTAAAATGTCCTCTTTGGTAAACTCTGTTCTCAAGTAATGAAACACATCCGGACCAGCTGCAGGTCTGTGCATCTGGGAAAGTTTCATCATGCTTTCTCACCATGAAGATCTCTTCAGAGCATAGCATCCATTAAACTGCCTTGTTTTGACACCTAGAGTAGGTGTCTTTTTCCCAGTGCCCCGTGGGACCCCTCCTCAACCTTGAAAATATTCCATGAGGGTTCTAAGTTAACTGGTTCATCTTTGACTTGTCCTTCTTCTACTGCAGGATTGGAAACCTGCCTGGACAAGAAGGTAGAACCGAGGGGTTAGGAGATGGCGGGACAACTGGAAGGGTCAGAGTGGATCTTCACACATCTGCACACGTACTGAAGGATTTCTGATCCGAACGTCTGATTCTAGAGTGTTAGATTTGCTTCACATTCCAGACCCATCCCTCACTGTGTGGAGATCCATCTGCAATGCACAGGGGAGTGTGTATGTGTGTACAAATGTACATGTGTGTGAAAATCTCAAAGCTGGGTATCCATAAGGAGCATGAGTTCTAAGAATGAAGATCACTGGTACCTCTCCTGTGCTGTGCTGCCTGGGAATGAATTATAGAACCAGGTTTAGAGGCCCCAAACTGAAAATTCTGATTTTTCCTGCTTGACCTGTGGAGAAACCAAGGAGGGCTTCTTTGTGGTGCTTGGCCCCAGCATCCATTCTGCCCTGCTTCCGTAATGACCATGTGATCTGGGGAGATGGGGGAGGAAAGGGGAGTGTTGACAGTGCCCTGGGGCTTCACTGGCATCATCCATGTGTCATGAAAGGGCAAATGCACTGTAATGCTGGGCGTCTTGCGCCCATAAAGGCCCCCCCCCCCCCCCCCCCCGGTGAAGTAATCATGTGAGTCTCCTAGAACTTCAGAGTTGCAGGTTTGGCAACTGGTAAGTTTCCTTGTTTGTGGAAACGTAGTATGTTGGTCATTCTCCAGGTTCTATTAAGATTTGTATTGCTTACAAACTTATTTTTGTATTGAAAGAAAAATAACCAGATCATCTTTGACTAAAGAGTTTGTTCTAGGCTAAAAGATCTGAAATATCGAGGTGCTTTTTCTCAAAGTAGAGGACTTGAATCATGTCTTTTTGGTGGTCCTTTTTCCTGTTTTCTGTTTAAACATAGAAATATTTAAATTCTGTTTTACTCTTCTTCTCTTCTACCCTCTTTTCCTTCCCTGACCCTCCCCAGAAAAAGAAGGTCCTGAACACACACATTTTTTCTTGGGATGATGTCACCACTCCCAAAATACCCACGTAAAACCCCAAGGGAGTAGAAATGCTTTATCCTTCATTCCCAACCATCTTGGATAGGACCGGGTCTTATTATAATTCATGTTGGACATCTGTACTACTAAGCTCTCTATAACTGAAGAGTCCGGAAAGAGACAACGGAGCAAGGTAGAAAAGTAAAACAATAACTTCTTTACTTTAGCCAAACACCACAGAAGAAAATGTGATTGTATGCCCACCAATGCCAGCAAAGGCCAAGTGGGAAGCATAAACTGTCTCTTGTAGAGTTGACATCAGGGGTAAAACAAAGCTATAGATAGCAAACCATACACCCCTACTACAGACTTTGTAGACAGCAAAAGAATAATAAGAGAATACTATGAATGACTCTATACATATAAATTTCATGAGTTAGATGAAATGGACCAACTACTTGAAAAACAAAACCTTCCATACTTGACCTAATATAAAATAATTTTCATAGCCCTTTAACTACCAAGAAGATTGAATTTATAATCTTAAAACTCTCCCCAAAAATGTTCAGGCCTGGATGATTTCATTGGAAAATTCTGCCAAATATTAGAAGAATCCACACAATTCTATATAATCTCATCCGGAAATTAAAAGAAAGAACGTTTCACAATTTATTTTACAAAGCCAGTATTATCCTAATACCAAAACAAGACAGAAAGAGAAAACTACAAACCAACAAATTTCATGAACATACACAAAAATATCCTTAATAATTAGCAAATAGAACTCTTTGATATCTAAAAAGGATTACACACCATGACCAAGTGAGGTTTATTCGTGGAATGCAAGGCAGATTTAACATTCAGAAATCAATCAACATATTCCATTCTATTTACAAATTATAAAATAAAAATCAAGTGATCATATCAATTGATGCAGAAAAATATTTAGCAAAATTTAGGATTTTCTCATGGTAAAAGCAGTCATAAAAATTAGAAATAAAGGGGAAATTTTTTCAAAATGAAAAAATTCTACAAAAACCCAAGTTAAGATTATACTTAAAAGTGAAAATCTGAATGTTTTCATTCAAAAATTGAGAACAAGTTCAGGATGTTTGTTCTCACCATCCTTAATTCAACACCATGCTGGAAATTCTAGCCAATGCAATATGACTAAGGAAGGAAATAAAAATTAACAGATTGGAAAGAGAAAACTGACCTACTTGTAAATAACATAATTGGCCATGTAAACAATTTTAAGAAGCCTACAAAAAATAAGTCCTAGAATTACTAAGTCAGTTCAGCAAGGTTCCAGGATACAAGATAAACAAAAGTACCTATTTGTATTTCTATGGACTAGCAATGAGGATGTGGACACTGAAATTAAAAATAAAATACCGCTCACTATCACTCAAAAACTATAATACTTAGATGTAAATCTAACAAAACACATGTGGAACAAGTACACTGAAACCCACACAATGCTGATGAAAGAAATCAAAGACATAAATACATAGAAACATACCATATTCACGGATTGGAAAATTTAAGAAAGTAAAGACGTCTATCCTGCCAAAATTAATATATAGGTTTAAGACAAATTTAAGACAATTTTCCCAAATACCAGCAGATTTTTTATAGGTATAGATAGGATTATTCTATTATATGGAAAATCTAAAGAACTAGAATAGTTAAATACTTTTGAAAAAGAAGAAAAAAGTGGAAGAAATCCATCTAATACTTCCAGAATTATTACATAGTTATAACAGTCAAGACTGTGTGGTATTGGAGGAGGTATAGACACATTGACTAATAAAGTAGTTTAGAGAGTCCAGAAAGAGACCTTATACAATATGACAAAGGTAAAAGCAACTCAATAGAGGGAAAATAGCCTTTTCAACAAATGGTGCTGGAGCAATTGGACATCGATAGACAAAATAAATGAAACGTGATCTGAAAAAACTGAACTCACACATTATACAAAAATTAATACCCTATGAAGAGAATAAGAAGTCAAATTCTAGAGTAGGAGAAAATATATGCACACCACATATCTGACAAAAGATTAGTATCTATAAAGTACATAAAGAACTCAAAAGTAAGAAAAACAAGCAATCCAATGGTTAAAGGACATCAGAGACATTTTACTGAAGAGAATGCACAAATGGCAAATGGGCACATGAAAACATATTCACCATCATTAGTCATTAGGAAAATAAAACTACAATTAAATGCATTACTTACTTCTCAGGATGGCTAAAATAAAAAAAATAAAGTCAGTGACACTATCAAGTACTAGTGAAGACAGAAGATCTGGGTCACTCCAGGAATGTATAATTCTCCAGTCACTCTGAAAAACAATTTGATGCTTTCTTTAAAAACTAACGTACAACCACCATAGGACCCAACAACTGAATTCCTGGGCATTTATTCGGAGAAATGAAGACGCGTGGCTACTCAAAACCTGTGCATGAAAGTTTACTGCATCTTTCTTTGTAATAGCTGGAAATAACCCATGTGTCCTTCAGTGGGTGTAGGGTTGAGCAAATCATGGGACATTCATACTGTTGAATATTTCTCAGCAATAAAAAGGAAAAAAAATGATACACACAACAGGGATAAGTCTTCTGGGAATTATGACTGTGTGAAAAGCCAATCCCAACTGTTAACTATATTATGTGATTCCATTTATATAACATTCCTTAAGTTACAGCTTTTTACAAGCACAAAGTTTTAGTGGTTAGAGTTAAGGATGGGAGGGAGAGACAAAAGTGGGCTGTGGGCACTGGGGAGGGTATGTGCTATGGTAAGTGCTGTGAAATGTGTAAGCCTGACAATTCACAGACATGTACCCTGGGGCAAATAATACATTATATGTTAATAAAAATTTTTAAAAAATGTGGAAAGTGGATATAGCTACACAATGGCAACATAAGGGATCTCGTGGTGATGGAACGTTCCTTATTTGGGTACATCAATGTCAGTATCCTGGTCGTGGTATTGTACTATAGTTTTTAAAGATGTTATAATGGGGAGGGATGACGTGGGTAATGGGTACTCAGTATATCCCTGCATTATTCTTACGACTGTGTGTGAACTTACAATTATCTCAAAATGAAAATGTAATTAGAAGTATAGGTTACTGTGTGTGGACAAGTTTTCAAAAGGAGAATTATGAACTGAACTAACTATAGATAAAATTAAACAATAACTACAAATTAAGAATATTTTCTAAAATGAGAAGCAGCATTGCATACTGAATAAAAGCCTCAGTTTTGGAGATGAAGCGAGATTTAATCTTGGAACTGCTGATTATGAGTTGTGTCAACTTGTACTAGAACTCATTTACTGACTTTATATCTGTTGTTTTCAATCACACCACTGTGTTGTTAAATCACACCACTTCCATACATCAATTAACAAAAAAATCTTGAATCATGAATTATCTTTGTAAGATTGGATACCGTGTTACCAGGAAATTAACAAGGGTATTATAATAAGTCCCATACCATTTAAATCCATCCAAATGTACACTATTAAAACTAACTCAAATATTATGTTAGATAACAGCATAAAATGCTGAAGAAAAATTTTAAAGAAAATCTGATTCTGCCAATAATTCTTTGGACAATTGTATTTACAGACATAATCTAATTAAGTTAAATGAAAACTTAGTAGTACGTCTCAGGATTAGGCAGAATAATGAAAAAATCTAATCAGAATTTGGTTTAAAGTTTGACTTTCTAAAAAAGAATGATCTAGAAACATCAGACACTAATGATTACTGAACCCTCATGAAAATATACAATGAACACATTTGTAAAAAGTACTTGGTTTTTACATCAGTTTTAATATTAGAGCTCATCCTAACTGGTACCTAGGGTATTGATTCAGCATTAACTTGAGGAAGAATGCCATCTACTGAGTCAATTACTACATTAAACTGTAACAGCACTAGTATTGTAAACTTAAAATGACAGAAATAAATTGGTCAAATTAATAAAGAGTGTCAATAGAGGAATGTCTCTTTTTTTGTTTCCAAACTTCTTTGCAATCTAACACCAGGATCCTCAAATGTACTCTGACTGATGTTATCGGCTGTGCTATAGGAAATTGCCACTGCTTTCTCACACAATATCTACACTGAAGAGATGATTAATTGATGATTTATATAGCTATATTATTGATAATTTATATAGCTTACTATAGCTACATTAAGAATGTTATTCCAGTTCCCTGAAGTAATTAAATTGCACATAATTTCTAAGACAGCAGATTCACTAACCTTATGGATTTCTTTTAATCTTTTGTAAGAGAAGTAATTCAAACAGCAAGAGATAACAAAATATATGTTGCTACCCCATAAGAACATTTCATTATTTTTTGTTAATTTGTTTTTATTTTTCAAGTTGATGAACTAATTATTCTTATCAATAATCAGCTATTCTTATTATTGACCTAGACCATCTATCATTTTGTTCTTATTTGTTCATTTGCATGAGTGTGTAATCATTTTTTTTTATGTACCATTTCTAGGGTATTTAAAATGCTACCTACCTATATTATTTTTAGAAATTTATTTATTGAGAGAGAGAGAGAGTGCTCATGGGGGAGGGGCAGAGGGAGAGGAAAGGAAGATAGAGTCTCAAGCAGACTTGCTCCAAGCTTATGACCATGAGATCACCACCTGAGCCAAAACCAAGAGTTGGTCGCTTAACTGACTGTGCCACCTAGGTGCCCCTAAAATACTAACTTTAAAATAGCAATTGCTACAAAACACAAAGTACAAAATTAAACCAAATTATAGTTCTATTATTGGGTAATAAATATATAAACATTTTAGTGAACATTATAGATTTTTTTGTACATATATAGCTAAAAAAATAAAATTAATTGATTTAAATACACAAACAGCAAACGATACCAAGTTCTACATTTGACAATATTTTATGAATATTTTCCCACTGTTTAAATAATCTACAACATATTAGTAACATACTAACCCAGGCCAGATCAGTCTGATGTTTTGTAAATAAAGTTTTATTGGCACATAAGCATGTCCATTGGTATAGGTGGTCTAAAGTTGCTTTCATTGCTACAGGACCAGAGTTAAATCACTGTGACAAAGACCAAAAGCCATAAAAGCCTAACTTACTCTTTGTCCTTGTAGTGTAAACCCTGACAGTTGGTTTTTATTTTCCCTTTTTTAATGTGCTTGTCATGTTTTGATTCCCAGCCCACGCACTTCAAAGACCACTATCTCAAATAAACACATTGCCCCCCCACACAGTAGATTGAAAAGTCAAGCCGCTTTCCCCAAATTAGGGCTTCACTGTTTTAGACATTCTGGTTGATTTCTATAACTGCCCATTTGGGCACTTGTTTTCCCTCTTTCCTACTTTAAATTCCTGCTCTTATGCTTTAATTACTAATAAAGACTGAGCCCATGTATTAATGGATTTGGTTTGCTGATATTTTGTTGAGGATTTTTGCCTGTTGGCCTGTAGTTTTCTTTATCTGTACTGTCTTTATCTAGTTTTGGTATCTGGGTAATCTTGGCCTCATGGAATGAATTTGGAAATTTCCTTCCTCTTCCATCTTTTTGGAGAAGTTTGAGAAGATTAAGTATTAACTCTTCTTTAAATGTTTGGTAGAATGTCTCTGTGAAACCCTCTGGTCCTGGACTTCTGTTTCTTGAAAGGTTTTGATTACTGATTCAACTTCATTGTTGGTCAAATTTTTTTGTTGTTTGAGATTTCATTTATTTATTTATTTATTTAAAGGCGGCGGGTGTGGAGGAGCAGAGAGAGAGGAGCAAGCAAACTCCACACTGATGCAGGTCAATATTCCACAGCCCTGAGATATGACCGGAGTTGAAATCAAGAGTCAGATACTTAACAGACTGAGTCACCCAAGTGCACCCCATTCAAATTTTTAATTTTTCCTGCTTCAGTTTTGGGAGGTTATATGTTTCTAGAAAGTATCCATTTCTGGATTTATGTAAATCCAGATTTATGTAAATTTATGTAATTTATTGGCATATAATTTTCCAAATAGTCCTTATACTCATATATTTCTGTGATGTCAGTTGTTATTTTTTTCTTTCATTTCTAATTTTCTTTATTTGAGTCTTCTGTATCTGTATTTTTCTAATGAGTCTGGCTAAAGGTTTATCAATCTTGGGGATCTTTTCAAAGAACCAGCTCCTGGTTTCATTGATATGTTCTACTGTGGGTAGAAGAGTAGAGATAAGCTTCTCTTTTTTTTGACAAGGGGAGAGAGATCACAAGTAGGCAGAGAGGCAGGCAGAGGCGGGGGGAGGCAGGCTTCCTGCCCAGCAGAGAGCCTGATGTGGGGCTTGATCCAGGACCCTGGGATCATGACCTGAGCTGAAGGCAGAGGCTCTAACCCACTGAGCCACCCAGGCGCCCCCAGTCTTCTTTTTTTAAGTCTATTTTGTTTGACCTACATATTGTTACCCCACCTCCTTCTCTTTCATTTTCACGGTGATGCTATTCCATCCCTTGACTTTCAATCTGCATGTGGTTTTAGGTCTGAAATGAGCCCCCTTGTAGGCCGTATACAAATGGGTCTTGTTTTTTCATTCATCTGTCACCATATTACTTTTGATTGGAGTGTTTAGTCCATTTACACTCAAAGTAATTATTGATTGGTATGTACTCATTGTCATTTTGTTACTTGTTTTATGTTTGTTGTTAGAGTTCCTTACTTTTTTCTTCTCTTGCTCTTTTCTCTCACACTTTGCTGGCTTTCTTTAGTGACATACTTGGATTCTTTTCTTTTTGTTTTTGCATATATGTTACCAGTTTTTTATCTGTGGTTACCATCAAGCTTATACACAACATATTATGTATATTACTGTCTATATTATACTGATGGTTGCTTATGTTGAACCTATTCTTTATTCTCCCCCCCCCCAGTAGTTTAGGTAAATGGTACCATACTTTACATTCTTTTATTTTGTGAACCCCTTGACTGATTTTTATAGATATACTTAATTTTACTGCTTTTGTGCTTTCTACTTTTCTTACTCCTGGTTATGGTCTTTTCTTTTTACTCAAAAAGTCTCCTTTAACATTTCTTGTAAGGCTGGTTTAGTAATCATGAATTCTTTTAACTTTTATTGTCCGGGAAGCTTATCTCTTCTTCAGTCTGAATCATGGACTTGCTGTATAGAGTATTCTCGGCTACAGGTTTTTTCCTTTCAGCATTTTGAATATATTATGGCTTTAACCTGCAAAGTTTCTGCTGAAAAATCAGCTGATTGCCTTATGGGGTTTCCCTGGTATGTAATGGTTTCTTTTCTCTTGCTGCTTTTAAAATTCTCTGTTTGTCACTACTTTTTTGCCATTTTAATTGTTCTACGTCTTAGTGTGGACCTTCGTAGGCTGGTTTTGTTAGGGGTTCTCTGTGCCTCCTGGATCTGGATTTGTTTTCTTCTCCAGATTCAAGAAGTTTTCATCTATTATTTCATCTAATAAATTTTCCGCTCCTTTTTCTCTCTCTTCTCCTTCTGGGATTCCTATAATGTGAATGTTATTACACTTGTTGTGTCACTGAGTTCCCTAAGTCTATCTTCATTTATTATTACATTTTCTCTCTCCTGTTCAGCTCGATTGCTTTGCATCATTCCTCCAAGTCACTGACCCATTCTTCTGCTTCCTCCAGTCTACTATTTGTTTCATCTAGTATATTTTTAATTTTGGTTATTGAGTTCTTCATCTCTGACTGATTCTTTTGTGTGGTTTTTATCTCTTTGTTGAGAGTCTCACTGGGGTACTTTACTCTTTTCTCAATTCCAGTGAATATCTTTATGACCATTACTTTCATTTGTCTATCAGGTACATTACTTACCTTTATTTTTCTTCTGTCTCTTGTGGTTTTGTCCTGTTCTTTTGCTGGAAACATATTCCTCTGTCTCCCATTTGTCTAATTCTCTGCATCTCTTTCTATGTGTTAAGAAAATCAGGTACTTCTCCTCCTCTCGAAAGTAGTGGCCTTAAGAAGAAAAGGTCCTGCAGTGCTCTACAGTGTAATGTACCCTGTTCCCCAGAACGTGGCACAACAGGGGTGTCTCCTATGTGTGTTGTGTGCACCCTACTATTGCGGCTGAGCTGTTTTTGCCATCCAGTCTGCTACAATGGCTATCTTTGTTGGGAGCAGGATTTAGTCCCTTTGTTGTTAGTGGGCCAGTCTGAGACTGCCTTGGGCTTGAGTTGAGTCAGACCTGGTGTTTGCCAGAGATGCAGTAGCATGGAACTATAGGACACTTTTCTCTATGTTGTCCCCTGAGTAGCTTTCATTGGTGGGCAGGTCCTACAGTCAGAGCAGATGTCTGCCCCTCGCCATTGCTGGAGCTGCAGTCAGACTGACATGTGTGATTACCTTCCCCTCTTTTTTAGGGCAGTAGTCACTTCAGAGTGCCCCTGGCCCTTGTCAGGGCTGTTTGCACACTGCCAGATTTGAGGCACCGCTTTGGATGTGCTCCAGCCAAGGATATATTGGATGGGGCAGGGCTGCAGAACACTGGGGCAGGGTGCATGGTGGAAGTAAGGTTTTCACAAGTCTTCTGTAGGAGGGACATAGAACCACTTTAGAAAACTCTTATCATGGGCTGGAGGAAGAGTCTACAGGATAGCGTGGGGCAGGATGCATGGTGCCAACAAGACTTGGGTGGGTTGGCTGTGGGAGTAAACTTGGAACCAAGGCTTGGCTAGAAGGAGCATATCTGCAGGAGAACACAGAATATGCTCTTTGCAAGTTAGCTGGAGAGTGTCGGCACCGTGGAAGTTCCTGCGGGTTTTTCTTGTGTTTAGGGCAGGCAGCGGTGGAAAATGGCGCCTGGGAGCTCTTTTGTTCTTTGTAGAGAAGTCTTCTAAAGATTCCTGTCCCTCCAGCACATGCTCTGAGATTAGTAAATAAGTCTTCCCGTACACCGCAGGCATTTTTCAGACTGCTACTTCTGTGCTGTATCTCTTTGGGGCTGTTTGTTGTTATCTCTTTGAAGGCAAAGACTCAGTTCCCTAAGGCCCACCAGGCTCTCCCAAAGCTGCACCCACTGATTATTTTAAATTCCAGGTATTAAGCCCTGCAGACTGCAACAACTCACAAAATTAAGTCCCTCCTGATTTTCAAAGCCAGTTGTTATGGGGATTTGACTTCCTCATGCCTGGGTTCCTAATCTGAGGGTATTTTCTTTTTTTCTCTCTGTGCCCAAGCATCTCAGTCCTTTCTATCCTCTTCAATGTGGCCTCTTCTCTATGTTTATTTATGGAAAGTCTGTTCTGCCAGTCTTTGGGTCATTTTCTGGGTTACTTACACTGATGTGGGTGTTATCTAGTTCTATCTGAGGGAGGAAGTGAGCTTAGGATCCTCCTACTCTGCCATAGTCCTGTTTTATATTTTTAAACATATGCATGAGGACATGCACACGATGGACTTTTTTTTTTCAAAATAAAAATATATTTTACTTTCATACTTCTATTATATATATAATACATTATGTTAATATGTTCATACATTAATACTTTCATAGTTCTATCATGTTATTATAAATAATTATATGACATTAAGGGCCTGGATCTAACAAAATTCCTATTTTCTATTGTAGGATATTTTTATTGCTTTAGCCTTTAAAACAAGTACTGCGAGAAGGAACACTGCTTTAACTCAACATATGAATATCCATACCTTAATGATTTGTCTACTATAGATTACAAAAGGTACATTTATTGCATCAAAAGTATGTAATATGCAACTGTTTATCTGATCTATTTATCTTTACATACCGTAAGTATTTAAAATTCAAAGATATTTTAAAAAGAGACAGTCAATTCAAAACATTGAAAAGACTAAGAAATAAATGAAGGGAAAGAGAAAGAAAAAATAACTAATGATAAGAGCAGAGGTACATTAATTTGAAATAGGGTATAATAACTCAAAAATAAATATAATTTCTGCTTGTCTCTGGAAAAATAATATTTTGATAGAAAAAACACTGTGTTATAAAAAATAAATATAATTTCATAGAATTACAACTGAGAATGGGCATATAGCCATAGCAAATACAAATACTAAATATATTGATCAATTTTCTTCAAATACATTTGAAAAGCTGGGTGAAAAGGGAAATTTTCTGGGCAAATATATAGCCTAACACAAGTGACTGCTTTGTGTAATGTAAAGTGATCAATCACCATGTAAGAAATTTAGAAGGTGTTAGAAACTGCAGGTCTATTCCATTTCACAAGTGGACTCTATCAAAACTTCAAGGAACATTTAACTACTAAGCTTCTTTATGTAGCAAATATAACACTTCCATAAAGTCCTAAAAGAGATAACAGAAAGGGAAGCTGCGGACCATTGCGGGCATAGATCACTAAGACTGCTTCCCTCCAGGATTTCAAGGATGATTCAGTCTATTTGAGAACCTAGTAAAAACTGGACTCTCCTAATGGGTCCAAAGACAGAGAGACATCTGATTATTTCTTCACAAAATAAAAGAATTCTTAATAAAGAGTCTACTTTTTTCTATATTCTTCAAGACAGAAGTCTATGTCATATGTTATGTGAAACACTGGAAACCATCCTCGTCCACTGAGAAACAATTTCAGTACATCCACTGACACTATTTTGGTTCATCAGGTGTGAAAGATACAGTCGGGAATGTTATGCAAGCAAAAGTAATGTGGTGAATCTTGAAAAGAGAAATTTTCATTTTTTCCCCTGATCTATTTCTATGTGTAACAGAAAAGCTGACTGGTGTCAGTTACAAATTATCTACAATGAGATAAATTATCAAACAGACCGATCAGAAATTAGTATACAAATTCAACAACTACACATAACAACGTCAATTATACCTAAGAAAACCGATTTGCAGTAAAGATAAAGAAAATTAGAAATAAAAAATAATCTATTAAGGGGGATGAGATAAAGTTTGAGTAAATGTAAAAGCATCCTTGTGTTTGAACAAGAAGGCTAAATTTTGTAAAAAATAATAACAATAATTCATCCTAAATTTTTAAAAAATCTATCACTATATTTTGTACTGCCACTTTTTCTGGAATTGGTGGGCTGACTATAAAATGTTATAACATAATAAGCCTGATTTAATTGTTAGGAAGATTCTGGAATCTGAGAAGAACAAACAAAAACATTATCTACAAGATATGTAAGATATTAGTCCACAGTATTTTCAAACGGTAGTACTACTTTGTGGAAATATATCATTAGATTAACGAAACAAACTAGATGATTTGCAAACAAATCTGCATGCATACAGAGATAGTAGTATAAGACAAAGAAGTGAGCTTATCAATGAGTGGGCAATGATGGCTTATGAGGTAATCAATATGAAGAAAACCTAATAGCAAATCTAGTGGTGAAAGAGGCAATGGATATGAACAAACTGTCTCCTAATGAAGTAACACAAGTGCTTAAAAACATTTGAAAATATACTTAGTCTTACTCTTAATTGAATCTATAACAATGAAATAAAAATTGGGGATGTTTGGAAACCAGTAGATTGTCAGGAATCAAGAAGTTAGATACAGTTCATTTTTGTCTTCAGTAGATATAAAGAAGTACTTTGTACAGTCTAAGGAGAAATAGGGGTCGATGAAACCTCTCTGACCGTGGTTATCAAAAATGTAAATTGCACATACTATTAACCGTTGTTACCAAAACTTAAAATGTACATAGTATTTGACTGCAGTCTCACTTCCAAACATCTAGCCAACAGAAACTTACAGGTGTAGAGAAAGACGCATCAGGGGTGTTTATGGCCATTGCAAAGTATTGGAAACTATTTAAAAAGCTATTGGAGAAGCGTACCTTAAATGAACTACAGTATGTATGCAATAAAATACTCTGCAAATGCTCAAAAGGATGAAATAAATCTACATTTTCTACTACAAGAGACCTTCCAGAAATATTCTTGAGTAAAAAGACAAGTTATTGAAAAGTATTAAACCGTGCATTCTCTTGCAAAAACATCAGAAATGGGAATGTGAGTATAAAAATTAAATACAGAAATTAGTATGTACCAACATTTTCTGCAAGGATACACAGGAAACTTAAAATTGCCTGATTTTCTGGGAGGAAGATGGTTAATTTTTAATTCATGAACTACATGATATTTTTTTGCCTGAAAGTGTATTACCATTTGAATATATATGATAAATATGTATATAATATAAATTTATTATATTTATACAGACATATATACATATTTATATATATATAGAGAGAGTAATATATATGAAAACCAAACTGTCTAGTTTATTCATTAATACTAAAGTATATTAGAAGATCTAAAGGAAATATTTAGTATTCATAGTACTGAGGAAATAGTCCAGATTAATTTTAAGGTCATTATCATATGTTTTCTTAAAACCCATAAAGGATATTTAAACAATCTAGCAATGAATCTGAAGTGAAATTTTCACGTGTTTGGTTCATGCTTTAAAAACTAGCTAAAACTATAACTAGTTGTCTTCACATGTAGCATCTGTGTCAAGAGACGCAGTTTTTGGTAGATCTTGAAATAAGGCACAGAAGAGCACGCTTTGTGTGATTCGGCAGCTGCATGGCCTTGGTACTTCTATCTAGGAGATATTTTATTTCCCAAGCATGAACTTTGCTTTACCACAAACAAGATAAAGCGCAGCTGTGCCAAGACCCACACTTGGCTGCTAGTAGCTTGGAACTGGCCAAAATCTCTCCTGGCATTTGTTCAATGTCATGAAACCTACAGGCAAAGATTTGTGGTATCCTTCAGATAACAGTAGGTAAAAGTATCGTATCTCGTGGGGATTAGTAACCTTAGCTTCCATGATAGCTACTGAGCACCACTAACCAATCCTTGATGAAAGAGCGTTGCTCCTTCGAACCTCATTTTTTTTTTTAAAGATTTTATTTATTTGACAGAGAGAAACACAGCGAGAGAGGGAACACAAGCAGAGGGAATGAAGATGGAGAAGCAGGCTTCCTGCCGAGCAGAGAGCCTGATGTGGGACTTAATCCCAGAACCCTGGGATCATGACCTGAGCCGAAGGCAGACGCTTAATAACTGAACCACCCAGGGGGCCCAAACCTCATTTTTGCCTAGAGCAGTTTCTTTACCTAAGACCCATGGATGTGGTCTATGAAGTTTTGTCATCAATGTGTATGCATGTATTTCTGGAAAACAGGTCTAGATAAATTATTGCAATAATGCTCCCCAAAGAATAACGCTTCCTGCATTCATATCCCTTTACAATGTGAGCTTTCTCCTTCTCCCACCAAGAGATGGTGGTCCCTAGATCTAATCTTTCTCTGAGGAATAGAATGTGCAAATTCTGAGGCATGGTCACTTCTGCTTTCACTCTCTAAAAACACCACCCTCAGAAGGAAAGGCCGGTCTCATTACATGGGGGAGAAACACGGCCCCCACTTGAAGGGGGGCATTCTTGCTGGGTGTTGAGTGAAAGCAAATTAGACCTTCCCGCCCCAGGTGAACCCCTGAAGTCTGCAGTCCCAGGACTTGCCCAGTGGAGACCAGAAGAAGAATAGCCCAAGTGATCCCAGCCCAAATTTCTGACTCACAGATTCCTGAGGAAATAAATGGCTGCTGTTTTAAGCCACTGTGACTTGCGATGGTTTGTTAAAGCAGCAGATGATGTTGTGGCGTTCTTAATATTCATCAGATTAGAAAGTAAACCTTGAACCCAAAAGTCTTTCAAATTTCTTCTCTATACTCAAGGAAAATTTGGTAAGAATATGGCGTATTCCCTTTTACTGTCTTTCTCTTTTCTCTGGGAGAACTTACCTAGTCACGTGATTGCCGGCAAGAGCCCGGACACAAGGTTCTCAGGTTCAGCTAAGGATTGCCAACATGTTTAAAATGTGAGGGATGTGAGAACAGAATTATATATATATATAACATATATAATATATATTTAATATTATATTAATATATTATATATCAATATACTATTTTAATATTATATAGTTATTATATTTAATAATATATTAAATATATTTAACTGCCATGACTCAGATTTTCATTTTGCTGCTCACATGGTCTCCTTGCGTCTCTTAGGGCAAACACTCTCACGAGCATAGAGATTGTAACCCTATTCATCAAAGAAATGTAGATAAGTTAATCACCTAGAATGTGTGCATTGCATTCTGTCCCAGCTAACTTCATGGTAAAGAAAAACACATGTGTCCACTGCCTTGGTTCTGTTGAAAGAGCTTCAAGTCCGAGTGTAACTGTGCCATTCGTGTTACTTGTGGCACATGAATGTCACTAGGAGACTCTGGGAATTATGTAGTTAAATTAATGGAATAAGTGGCCCAGAATAAAAGCCTATTATTGTGTCCTTAACGTTATAATTTCAATGTCAAAGTTTCAAAGTTAGAAGTCACCTTAAGAGAAATTTGCTTGATAAATGTTAATGAAGATTAAAAAACAAAAAAACAAAAATTTTCATCCCCTATGTATAACTTTTATTTTCTCTTATATGTCTTATTAACATGTTTTTGTATAATGTAGATTTAACTTGTCTCTTCTCTTAATTTTTGCATTATCAATTTACTTCCCATTGATTTTTCTTTTTTTTCTCATAGTCTAACTAAAAAGAATATTTTATCATCTTTGCACTCCTATTTAATCCTGATTCTACCTTACTTTAATATTTTGTAATTTTAAGAGAGAATCATGATAAAATAAAAATACAAATAAAATAGTGTAATTTACTCTTTTGCTCAAAAACATAAGGAGAAATAGAAATAAACTAATAGGAAGACTGGTTTTGAGTCCTATTAAGAGTTGTATTCACAAAGGAGCAACAACATCTGTGAACTGCAGAGCGCTAGCTGAGAATAGCACTAATGCCTTACGAGTCGATCACATCTCAGTCTGAGCCAAAGGAGAAATTGTTTACAAAAAGGAAAAAAGGAAAGAAAACCACAGGCCCCAAATGCTGTCAATAGTTAGACTAAGTTCCCAAACCAGGACTTAATACCCAATCTAGTGGTACATTCACGTCCCCCAGAAACGGGGCCTTACCAGCCAGGAAGCATTTCCTCCAGTACCAATGAGTCTGTCACTTGGGTCTTTTTCATTATCTGAATAAAGACAAGGTCATATGTATGGTAAGACAAGGTCATCTGTATGGTAAGACCCACAGCTTTCCTCCTAGCAAACAGCCTCCTCAGGAACAATCCTCCTTTTGCGAGTAACTTCTTTGCCCCACCCTCCATCAATAAAAACCTTTCACTGTAAAGACTCACACAGCACATACTCTGCCAAAAGTGGGCCAAGAGCATCATTTTTCCAAGCCCTTTTATTAACATTGGTTCTTTGGTTTTATGAAATACTCAGCTCCCTGAACGTCCGGGTTTTTAAAAGTTCTTTGAATTAGTTGTAAGTTCCAAATGTTTTTGTTCACAACCTGTAATCTCAGAAGGCATTCGATCAACAAACATTTATTTAGTTCTTACATTTCTTACGCACACAGAATGGTCCAACTTTAGCAGCCCCTCCAACATTCGGTGCCTTCTCTTTTTTGTATTCAGGTTATTGCATTGTTTAGAAATCACGTTTCTAGGTACAAGATCGGTTCGAAAGAAAAAGTGCTGACATCTGACTCCCCAAATTAGAAGTCGCTCTGTTTGCTGGGATGTGTGTTGCCTTTGACCTTATCTTTTTGTTTTGATAAGTTGCTTTATGTTGTGTATGTGTACTTGTTTTAGTAGGTGGTTTAAAAGTTTAAATAGATTTTTCTCACTGAGCTAAAACAAAAACAAAAACAAAACAAAAACCTTCTACTTTGCGCAACTTGGATTGCCTCTCTACTTGCTAGATGGGGTGCTGCCCGATTCATGACTCATTTAATAAAGCCAATTAGATCTTCAAAAAAAGAGTAATATTCAATTGAGAATTATGAGTCATGTGGGAAAAAGTCTTGCCATGTTTTTTTTTTCCTACATTGCCTAAGAATCCTGAGCTGTACCTTAACTTCCAAAGTTTGTATTTAACACTTCACCAGTAAATAAGATGTAAAATTGTGGTTTCAATCCTTTAAAACTTTGGTCAATTAAAGTAACTCCTTTAATAGACCCAATGTTATTCAGATCCCATTTCATTCAGTGTCAATTTCGGTAATCTGTATTTTTCAAGGACAATGCCTTTCATTTAACTTTTTGACTCTGATGAATAAAACTGCTCACAACATTATTTTTATCATTTTAATGTATGTGAAACCTGCACTGATCAAACCTGTTTAATTCCTAACTTTAGTGATATGTGTGCTCTCTCTTTTTTATCAATCTGTGAGACTAACTGCTCTTTTCAAAAAAGCAGTTTTTGACTTTGTGAATTTCTTTTATTTATTATTTTATTGGTTCAGCTCTCTTCTTTATTATTTTCTTCCTTTATTTTACTTTAGGTTCACTTTGCTCATTTTTTTTCTACAATTTCACACATATGTTCATAACTGTTATTTAGTCTATTAATTTTCCCTCTCATATTATTCTTGATAATATCCTGCTGTCACTCTCCTGCAGGCCTTAGAAAATATATTGCTGAGTGCTCACTGTTTTTTCTATGCATTGAAAGATTTGTTAAATCTTGGAACTATTTTTTCACGAGTGGCTCAGTCGTTAAGCGTCTGCCTCTGGGTCAGGTCATGATCCCAGGATCCTGGGATCGAGCCCCACATAGGGCTCCCTGCTCTGTGGGAAGCCTGCTTCTCCCTTTCCCACTCCCCCTGCTTGTGTTCCTTCTCTCGCTGTGTCTCTCTCTGTGAAATAAATAAATAAAATCTTTAAAAACTATATTTGTAATACCTTCAAATAAAGCCAATGAAGCCTGGAGTTTTACTTGTAGTAAAGTTTATGATAAATTCAATGGATATAGGACTTTCCAGATATACTACATTTTATCTCAGATTAAGTAATTTGCATTTTTTCTTTGAATTTTATCATAACATCTAAGTTTTCAATTACTTTATACAATAATGTTGTTCCTCCAATTTTATATTAATGTGAAAATGACTTGTATTTCTTTCCCTTTTTTAATTCTTAATTTTTGAATATTTGTCTTTAATTTTTTTTCTTGACTACATGCCCAAATATCTATTGGTATCATTGATAATTACGTTATTTCTTCGTTTTGTATGTCATTGTTATTTTTTTCTTTTTTCTACCTTAGATTTACATATTGGGAATCATTACATTTTTCTCTTGCTATTTTTTCTTCTATTTTTTTAAGGTAACCATGTAGGTCACTGACTTCCATTCTTTCTTCTTTCCCTTAAATATAATATTTCATCTAAACTTCATGTATATTGATATGTCTGTTTATTTAATTCACTTATAATCACTGTGTATTTTATTATTTTCTTTTTGATTGAGAAAACATTCACTCATTTTCAACCACATTTTGGCTTGTCTTTTTTTGTAACTGCATTCAAAATTGACGCACTGCATTAGAGAACATGGCTTGCATGATACCAAGGTGGGTTTTTTTTTTCTTCCTGTGTTCAGGATTCATTGTTTATGCACCACACCCAGCGCTCCATGCAATACATGCCCATGATACTCACGACCAGGCTCACCCATCCCCCTCTCCTTGCCCCTCCCCCCACCCCGCCCTCGCTCCTCCAAAACCATCCTTTGTTTCTCGGATCCCAAATCTTTGAAAATGTTTCATTCTTTTGTCTCTTGATCATTGTCAGCCAGACTTTTTTTCTTTCCCACAAATCATTGACACTTAGTAACAGCCACTCAGTTCTGCCTTTCTACTAATGCCCATCGTCTCTGAGGCGTGAGATGTCCTAGGGCATCCCCTCGCCGGTTCTCCAAAGTGGAAATCTCAGCAGTGGCTCCGCGCGGCCCTGCAGGAATGCTGGGGCTCCACCTGCCCGCAGGGACGCAGTCCTCGTGGCGGGCAGGCACCCCCGCTCCCCAATTGCACTGCAGGGTCTGCCTCCGACCACATTCCGTGACACCAAGGGTCACTGATAGATGGGGTTCCCTACCCAGAAGGAGAACCAAAGGCGGATTTTTGTGGAAGTAACTTTCTTTACGAATGCACTTGGGTGAGCAAGGATGGGGGAAACAGGACAGGAAAAGAGCTTCCAGTGTGATGCTGCTAATTCAGCCTGACCCGCAGCTGTGCTGGAGCTTCTGCTCTCGCAAGTGTCCAGTGAGCTGCAAATGCAGCCACACATGTGCATTAAAAGTGGCAGCCACATTTTAAAAAGTGAAAATAAGCAAAATTATTTTAAAGATGTACATTCCATTCCATCACCGTGTGCCTCTGCAGAGAGCACTTGTTCAGATCCAACTTGCAGCGATCGCAGCTTCTGCAGCTAAGGCAGCAACCAGTTGAGAGCGGGCTCCTTTTCGGCTAAAAATCAAAATTCGACGTTGATGACTGTGCCTCCTATTGTTTAGGAAAAATTATGTGTAAACCAGCAAACTTCCATTTTCTTTAAGACCCTGGACAGCACTGAGTGCATGTACCACCACCTCTGGTAACTCATTGAGCTGCGGATTGCAGCTTGGGCCAGAAATCCCGGGGACAGGAAAAGTCCAAGAAATAGAAAGCAAACATCAGTATCCATACTCTCCTTTTCTCTTAAGTAGAATATACTTGTCTCTATAGAAAAATCTAGAATTTCCTATGGATAAATTTCTACAGATGAATTAATGGAATTAAGGGAAATTAAGGGAAATGATTTTGGTAACATTTGGGCCTAGGGCAGAACGCTCTCTTTCGATTAGATCTTCTAATGAAATTTCATCTTCTTTCTCTTCTTTTTTTTATCTTTTTTCAATACAAATCCAGGAGGAAGTGCAAGACGTTTCTACATAACAGGACTCAAAAGTATATTTTTAGGTATCAACATTATACACAAGAAAATATTTAAGTAAAATATTTGAATAGCTACTTCATTAATATTAATTACCTAGAAATAAATCTTCATGAGGAGACTTTATAGTCAATCAACATAAGAAAATATGTTCAAATTTATCAATAATCAGAAAAGTACAAATCAACAACAGTATGGGTTACCCTTCCACATCTTCTGGATTGGCAGACATTAGTGAGGATTTGGAGCAATAAAAACCCTACATACGTTGCTAATTGAAGTGCCAATGGTATACACAAACTGGAGAATGATTGGCAATAACAGGTAAATGTAAGCACATGCTTATCCTACAACCCAGCAGCTAAATGGATGTTTGTACATGTGAACCAAAAAGACATATTCTAATGTTCATAGCAACATTATCCGTTAGGGTAACCTGCAGCAACCTACATTGTCCATCTAATAAATAATTGCCAAGTATGCATTCAGTAGAATTCCGTCACCAGTAAAAATAAAAACAGATTGACTACCTAAAATGGGCTAATTTCAAACATGTAATATTGAGTGAAGAGTCAGAGCAATACGTACCGTATGTTTCCATTTACATGTGGTTCAAAATCAAGACTAAACAGTATGTCTTTAAATCACACACACACACACACACACACACACACACACACACACACACCTATTAAAGTTAGAGAGAAAGACAAGAGGATAAACAACACAAGAATCAGGATAACAGTTACTTCCAGGGAGATCACCATCAGTTGGGACTGGCAAGGGGCAAGCAGCTGGTAAATTACTGATAATATCCTAATTTCATTATTTTATCGTTCTTCAACCATTCAAAGCATTCCTAAACATTTTTCTCTGTTCTGTTGCAATCATTTATTTCATAATAATAAATGGGAAGCATATTCAAGAATAACATTTATCAGAAAATAATTTATTCAAAATTAAAATAACACAAGTAATAATTGAAATTAATGAAAACTCATGACTTTGCGAATTACATTTGAGTGACCACAAAAATCAGTTTAGAACTAAGAGACAAAATTAAATTAAATGGAATATATTTAACTGGATATAAATATGCTGTTCATATATGCATATCAAATGATTATTATAATATTTAAATAATAGCAATTTCACATTTATTAAATACCTTCTATATAACATGCATTGGGACAAGGCAATTTACATATAACACCTTAGTTAATGTGAAGTCCCCTTAAATTCTGGCATTTTGTTTTTGTTGTTATTGGCTGTATTATGTGTATGTTCCTATAATATACAGGATATCCTCTTTGGGGAGCTTTAATAGACATTCAGGGAAGTAATTTTTGTAATTTTATAATATCCTCTTTGGGGAGCTTTAATAGACATTCAGGGAAGTAATTTTTGTGTAGTTTTGTTTACCCTTTTCCCACTAATGTCTACTTGAGAGCTTTTTTTTTAAAGATTTTTATTTATTTATCAGAGAGAGAGAGAGAGCAAAAGCAGGGGGAGAGGCAGACAAAGAGAGAAGTGAGCTTCTGACTGTGCAAGGAACCCTATTTGGGACTCGATCCCAGGACCCTGGGATCATGACCTGAGCTGAAGGCAGCTGCTTAACCAACTGAGCCACCCAGGTGTCCTTATTTGAGAGCTTTACTGATTGATACTTTACATAGTATAAAATTCACCCATTTTAAGTATATAATTAAATGATTCTAGTAAAATTACAGTGTGCAAATATTACAGTATAATTTTAGAACATATCAAACATTGCCTCAAACCTGCTTGTAGTTGTGCACTACCAATCCAGGTCCAAGACAGCCATTGATTGACTTTCTGTCCATAAATTTGCATTTTCTATATGTTTTCTGTAAATTGATTCATAATCCATTCACATAATCTCTTCTTTCTGGTTTCTATTACTTTCACTGATTGTAATGGTTCTGAGGTGGATCCGCATTGTGGCATGTATTCGAAGTTCTGTCCTTCTAGTGGCTGAAGGACAACTTTTTGTGAATAACCTTTTGTGAATATCCCATATTTTTTTACTCATTCACTAGTTGATGGATACTTAGGAGTTTCCAATTTGGGGTTGTTATGAATAATGCTGCTGCATTTCTGTGTCAATTCTAAGGAGTGGAATTGTTTGCTCTTATGGTAATTCATGTTTAACTTCTTTAAAAACGGCCACAATGTTTCTAAGGCATCTGTAACATTTCACGTTTCTACTTGGAATATGCAAAGTTGCCAGTTTCCCCTCATGCTCACCAGCAATAGGCATTTTCCATGCTTTTGATTATAGCGATCCTGGTTTTCTCCCTGGCCATGACCTGCCTTTTCATTCCCTCCAGGGTCTCTCTTTTTTTTTTAAAGATTTTATTTATTTTATTTGATAGAGAGAGAGAGAGAACACAAGTAGGCAGAGAGGCAGGCAGAGAGAGAGGGAGAAGCAGGCTCCCCCTGAGCAGAGAGCCCGATGTGGGGCTCGATCCCAAGACCCTGAGATCATGACCTGAGCCGAAGGCAGAGGCTTTAACCCACTGAGCCACCCAGGCACCCTCCTCCAGAGTCTCTTGAGGTGCAAATTTTTAAATCTTGATAAAGCCCAATTTTTCTTTGTTTTTCTTTTATGGATCATGCTTTTGGTATTATGTCTAGTTTTTGATCAACACACAATCGTAAAGATTGTCTCGTAGTAATGTTTGCTCTAATATTTGCTTCTCTCCTAGATAATATTACTATTTTCATTTACCCATGAGGCTTAAAGTTGTAATATGACTGACATCCCGGATCACATAGTGAGTAATGGAGGAAGCCAGGATTTGAATCTGGGATGATGGCATGCGCTGATAGACACCGTGTGATGCTGCTTCATGCATATTATACATTTGCTCTGTATAAGCACATGACATCTTTGAGACTCAAAAGTGAGAGTGATCACACAGGGGTGCAGTTTAGAGGTCAACAGAATGAGCAACCATGTGTCTTCTTCACTTACTCTTCATGAGCATGGAAATAGAGCTAGTTTAAAATGTTTAAATGAAATAATCCTGAGCCCGCACTGAAGATTTCCTGCTACTTTTATGCACGTGTCTTACCTGTGGAGTTCTCTGCTCCTGCCCTGATCTGCTTTTCTCATGTGGATGACCTATTCATTGATGTTCTGTGATGTGAAGAGCAGGTTTACAGAGACAGCCGGGACCCCCAGGTTTAATACCCAGTAGCTATAATCTAGTGGAAGAGACAGATGCTCTAAAAAGGTCTCCGTCTCCCTAACAAGCTCTGTGTCATTAGTTGTCATTTAATTGTTAGAGCCTTCACAGTCTAACATTCTGTGATTGTAACGTGTGACCTGCAATAAAGGCTCAATATGCAGGAAGGTGAAATTGATTACAAGTTGGAAAATCCCGGAAACCTTTACAGATGTGGTATTTGAGCTGCAACAGTTACTATAACTCCCTTATTGCTTTTAAGGCCCATTTTCATATAGGGACCTTGAGAAATGTTTAAAGTTCATTGCTGAGCAGATCTTCTGAAGCTTCTTGATGGCCTGTCCTCCTGATTTACCAGTCTCTAATGAGATTAATGGTTTGATGGATCACTGCTTTAATGATAAATAATAATGAAGTCCAGGGATGTGACAGTTCCCGTGTTATACTTCACTCATATAGAAACCTTTATTTTATTCTTCCTTTTTCCTCCCTCCCACTCAAGCTAACAGCCAGATCAGTAAAAGGTCAAGCTGACTGGTATGGATTATTATAATATTGTTCTCAACCTGTCCAGAGATCAATAGTGAATGTCATCATCCATTTCCATGAAATGTGGACACCAACTTCATTATCTTCATACATTAAAGAAAGCAGAATCTAGAGCTATACCAATTTCACACTTCTACTCTCACAACTGACCTAAGAATTTTTAAAATCTGAGCTCTAAATTTTTTATAATAATTTCTTAGTCGAGCGGCTTGAGGATAGAATTGGAATCATGCCCTCCCAATTTACTTTGACAGATATTTGAGTTTCAGATTTGTGTTTCAGATTTATGTCTTTAAGAAAAGGCCAAATGATTATGTTCTGGTAGGAAACCCCAAAGAAAGAGAAATGCCCACACCATATATGCCCTGACCCAGTTCCTCGGTTCCAAATACAGATGGGGATCATCACAACTGTAATGATTGACAATCACCCATAAAGCATCCCTTCTCTGGTCCCATATACTCCAAATCCCAAGTAATCCTGGCAAGATAAGTCATTTTGGTAAGCATGAAATTAAAATACTACATGAAGAGTGTAAACCTTTATCACAGGTCAGTTTGAAGTCACATCAGAATGGAACAGAAATTTACTAGTTATAAGACAAAGTTAATGATTTAACACATCTACAGTTGACTATTTTCCCTGTAATAATATCTACTCTACATGCTTTTTGAGAAGAATAAATGTCAATCTACCTATCTCAATGCCTGGATAACGTTAATGTGGTATCTGCTGTGTATAATTTGGTTTTATTTGCTTGGGTTGTAGAAAACACATAATTTTCAAAGGTTTTTTTAAGGACAGTCTAAATATCAGCATTGATAACATCTTAATAACTACAAAGAAAAAGTATTATGCAAAATATAATTAAACATTTCACTTACTAAAGCATTCTATATTTAGGTTTATATGTATTTTGATCTTATGGTAATTAAATAATGCCACACACAACATACTACAATACATTTTAGGAGGTGTTTCTCTTTACAACAACACAGTTTCCAGCTTTAGGAATTTACTACTGGGGCAACTGGGTGGCTCAGTGGGTTAAGCATCTTCTGCTTAGGTCATGATCCCAGGGTCCTGGGATCGAGCCCTGCATCAGGCTCCATCACTGCATCGGGCTCCCTGATCGGTGGGGAGACTGCTTCTGCCTCTCCCTCTCCCTCTCCCTCAGCTTGTGTTCTCTCTGTAGCTCTCTCAATCTCTGTCTCTGTCAAATAAATAAATAAATAATCTCTTTTTTTAAAGGAATTTACTACCAAAGCAGAGAACTTACTGTTTAAAAAGAAATAGAAAATGTTTTAAAAATTAAATTATTTAGAAATCTTAATGCAAGGAAATAAAGTTGACTCCCACCTATGAATAAGCTCCCAATATCTGAACCATCATGGTGCTCAACCATTGACATCAGCAAACATCCCATGTGACCCACACGTCTTACTTCTATAATACACGTTATGATTCTTAATGACTGTGATCTGTTGGCACCAGGATTGATTAAGGATTCCTCGTTATGTATTTTGCAAACGTAGCATATATCCTTGTACATTTCTTACATTCGCTAGTGGTGAATGAAAGAATTAATGAATGGATAAACTTAAAGGAGTGAGTGAATCATGATATTACATACATCAAAGGAATACAATGTTTTATCTGTAAAATACAATCCTTATCCTGGTTCTTTCTAAAGGGCAATCCATCTTAGGAGATGAAGCTCCAGTCATCAGCTCAATGAGAAGATTTGAAGCACTAACTGTGAATATTTTCCTAGAAATTCTGGCATTCCCACTGATCGTTATTACAGAGCACACTTGAAGAGGAAGATGGAAAAACTGGAAGTATTTTATTATTATTTTTTAAGATTTTATTTATATATTTGAAAGACAGAGAGACATAGCAAGGGAGAGCACAAGCAGGGGAGGAGCAGAGGGAGAGGGAGAAGCAGACTCCCCGCTGAGCAAGGAGCCCAACTTGGGGCTCAGTCCCAGCATGGGATCATGACCTGGCTAAAGGCTGATGCTTAACCAACTAAGCGACCCAGGCACCCTGGAATGTATTTTAAATACCAACACCAAATGACGAAGCAATGCAAAATTGTCCTATTAGAAGCTGTTGAAATAAGTTTCATTCGCAGAAAAGATAACTTTGGGAAAATACAAAAATATGAAAGAGTGTTGCATATAAAGGAATTGGCTTTCTGTATAGTCCTAAGAAGAAGGTCTCCCACTCAGGTTAGGTGTTGTAAGGAAATGCAAGTTAAAATTTTGGGGTGGTGCTCATTGACTGAATCTAAGAAACTTTTTATCGACATGGTTACCAAGTTAGGAAATGTGTTGCCCCCAGTACTCCTGATATCCAACTGATCTGAGACTGCATGATGGAAGAAAGCCAAGCTTCACATGGAAAGTTCCAGAATTATTTCCCACCCAATAATTCTGAGGATCTATGATTCAAAATCAGAAGATCTTTTTTTATACTCTAGCACTAACTCCATGAAATGTTTGAGCATTCATGAAATGCATTTATTAAAGGAAAAGTTGGTAAAAAGGCAAGAAGACCCCTCACCCTCAGAACCCCTAAGTTTTCTAGACCATGTGCTTGTACGAGGCCCTGAGGAATAGGCACTACTGTGTGTGTATGTGTGTGTAATGTTTTCTTTCTGTTTTGTCTTTGATAGGAGGGATATTATGGGAGAGTTTTCTCATACTTTTCTAAGTGGTTGAAAATATGTAACTCTGAAACATTCAACTGGCAGAAGAACTGAAGAAATGAGGTAATTTTTATTGTTCCCCCTGGGGGCTTTTATGTTCTGTATTTTAGAAGTAGTAACCCCCTTCAAATGATGTCCATTAAAAAGGTCTCAGAGGAAATAGTGTCATCCACCAAACTATCAACAATCATTCTTGTTGATTTTCTTTCGAGGCCTCTAATCTTGTATTGACCAACACCTCGTGTCACTGATGAGACGTGACATCACCTAAGCCTGGATGCTCCATTTCCTGTTGAGTAGCACGACCTCTACCCTAATTAAATTGGACTGGCTCAGCCATGGGTGTAGATACATTTTATAATAATCTATTTCAGTCATGCATCTTGAAGAGATACTATATTTATTTTTTTTTAGTAGACTTTTTTTTTAGTAATCAATTAAGGTGTTATCTGAGAGCAAAAGATGACTTAAGATGGAGTTTTCCATTTTTGTAGGATTGTCAGCAGCTCATGTGGAGAAACCAAAAACATAACCTCAATAAAAAATCAAGTAGTAAATATACTGCAGGCAGAAAGCAAAGTCAATACCCTCCCATTCCTCTCCAACAATAGGCAGTGTAGTTACTCATTTACTGAGGAACAAAAATTAAGTGCCAATCCAATTTTCTCCAATAAAATATCCTATAAAATACCCATTAGTGCATTTCAGTATTCAAATCAATTGAGCAAATTATAGTTATAAAGATACAATTTAAGGTTAATAATGTTTTTTCCCATTTAACAATATAAAGCACTGACTGATTTTGATAGATTTTTGTGTTAAAGTTTACTAATGAGCTCTGTCCTGAAGAGCTGAGTCTGACATAGTTCCTCCAGCTAGTGAATAGTGAAGGTCATCAGTGTTGACCTCACTCCCTCTATACATGATATTGAATGTTAGACCCTAGTTTTATATATTTAATGTAGATGATCTGGGAATAAATTTGGATACTGGAAAAAATTAACAAATTCTAAGATAAGATTGAAGAACAAAATACTTAGAAATACTAAGGTTACTTTTATTGTGTGGGAAGTATAAATGCCATCAAGATATAAAGGAACTATTTTGGTGGTATTTTTGTTTTGGTGGTATTTTTGTTTTGTTTCCATTTACCATTAATAAAAGAACAAATAAAGTATATTTAAAAACATACCTTATTCATAAAGTATTGCAATTTAGAAGATAAATATATAGGACAAGATGCATTCATAACTGTCCCCCCAGGAAGAAATTACCTCTCTAATTTCATGCAAGCACTTTGACTACATTCTTATTAGCATTTCAAAAATCAGGTAAAATTAACATTCTGGCATAAATTATGCTAAGTCACTTACATCCTGTTGTCTAGTATATTAATTTGCAAAGGTATCATTTTGCAATCAACTAAATCAAGGAAAATTTTAAATGGAATATAACTTGACCCTGTAAAAGTTTTTCTGCATTAATAGATAATAAAAAAACGTCTTCCTTACTAATTTTCTGTGGCCTGATTTAAAATGAAGCACTAATCAAAATTGTCCTTGGAGTATGAATACAGAGCAAGGGCTGAATTGCAATCTACTGACTGCTTAGTGACATACTATGCCAATTCCAAGTTCAATTCTTATTAAAAATATTTAAACATATTTTTAATGTTCAAACATAAAAAATTCAAACATAAAAAAATAAATTCAAAAGTTCAAACATAAAAAAAATAAATCTTGTGTTCATTATATCTTGTAGTGAAACTGGATTTGAGCACAAAATTTCACAAGCATTTTATGAATGAAATCTTGGAAATTTAGATCCTGTTGACGTCAAGAAGGTTTATATAAATCCAGATCGACTGACTTGAATTCCATAGGCCTTTGTCTGGCTGAATCCATGAAGTCCTCTCTCACAGACTGTATTTCATTGGATGGTTTAAGTTAAATAGGGATCCTGGGGAAGAATTTCATCTTTCAAAAATTCCAAGATCTTTTCCAAATTATGGGTTATAATTTACGCCAGTTATACTTTAATTGTTTTTAACTCCACAGATAATGATCCAATCTTAATGGTACCAGGTCTAATCTCTTGGTTCTCAGAGAGTGGTCCATGGGCTAGCATCACAGACATCACTGGGAATTTGTTAGAATGCCGAATTTCAGGACACTCCCTGCCCCGGATCCATTTCATAATCTGCATTTTAGTAAGATGCCTTGAAAATTTGTATGTGCATTTGAGAAACACTGACCTAGTCATTTATATAGTATATATGTAAAAATATCTGCACTTATATTTTTACTGGAGTATTCGTGACATATAACATTGTATTATTTTCAAGTATATAGCACAAAGATTCTATATTTGTATATATTGCAAAATGATCACCACAAGAAGTCCCATTAACATCCATCATTGCACATAGTTACAATTCTTTTTTCTTTTGATGAGAACTTTTAAGATCTACTCTCTTAGCAGCTTTCAAACATTCAATATAATATTATTAAGTACAGTCACCATGATGTACATTACATCCCAGGACTTATTTATTTTATAATTGGAAGTTCATGCCTTTCGACTACCTTCACCCAAGGGTGAATGGCTTAAAGGTGATATAAACATATATATGCACACATATATATGTGCATAATATATGACACATATCATATATATGCTCATCATATATATGACACATATCATATATATGCACACATTGAAGTACATTTACAATACAATGAAATTTACTCTTTTTAGGTTTATAGTTCATAAGACTTGACAAAAATGACACAGTCCCTAACCACTAACAGGTGAAAGACGCAGGACATTTCCTTCACCCTGTGGGCACTTCTCACTCTCCATCGTATACAGCCACCTCTTTCTGTCCCCAACACTGGCAACCACATGCCTGGTTTGGGTTCCCTTTGCCTTTGTAAAATCATTGAGTATGAGGCCTTTTTGTGTGGGGCTTTTCCATGTAGCATAATTCTTTTCAGATTCGTTTATGTGGTTGTGTGCCTCAGCAATTTTTTCCATTTTGTGGCTGAGTAGTGTCCCATTGTATAAATACATCCCAAATTTGTTTACTTATTCATGCATTCACCGTGAAAATGTGGCTTGTTTATTCTTCCTGGCAAGCATGAATAGGATTTTGTGAAGATTTGCACACAGGTCTTTGTGTGGATATATGCGTAGATTTGTCTTGGGTGAACACCAAGGAGTGACTCATTTGTTAAGTTCATTGGTTTTTTTTTTAAAGATTTTATTTATTTGACAGAGAGAAACACAGCGAGAGAGGGAACACAAGCAGAGGGAATGGTAGTGGGAGAAGCAGGCTTCTTGCCGAGCAGAGAGCCCGATGCGGGGCTCGATCCCAGGACCCTGGGATCATGACCTGAGCCGAAGGTAGACACTTAACGACTGAGCCACCCAGGCGCCCCTGTTAAGTTCATTTTTAACCTTATAAGAAATTCTCCAATTTTTTCCAGGGTGACCGTATCATTATACTTCTCATACAAATGTAAACAAGTTTCATTGTTCCAGTTCCTCTCTGGTGACTGGTTTTGTCAGATGGATTCTAGATATTTCTAAGAGTCATTTTAAATTTGCATTTCCCTGATGACTAATGATATATACCAACTTTTCATGTAGTGACTTACCATTTATTTCTTCTCATTCATGAAGTGTGCGTTCAAATTCTTTGGCAATTTTCAATGTGCCTATTTTTCCCATTTTTTCTTACTATTGAGATGTGAAAGTTCTTCATATATAATTGTTTTATGGACATGCTTTTACTCACACATAATTATGAAGATAAAAGAAGGTAAGATCTGCATCCCGATGTTTCAAGCTCAGAATACAAAGTTAGGTTCTAGCATGCTGTTGCAGTAAAATAAGCTCAGTGAATGATCCCATCAACGTGTGGACCTGCACCCTTCTCACACCTACAGAAAGTATTAATCTTTCTTTCTGGCCGACTTGTGTTTTAAATGCAATCAATGGACAGAAGCAAACATACCTAGCTATCATAGAATGTGTTTCTTACTTTCAAACCCATTTTGGATGAACTTGCTGAGATGTGCTGACTCCATAAAATCACAGCAGCAACTTGTAAATGATTCATGAAAATGAAATGAAAGACCACTGCTCCGGCGTAGGGCGACCGAGACCGCTTTGCTGTGCTATTTGATTGTACCACCAAACAGAGGGCAAACATGGTCTTCCGGTCTTTTCCATTGAGTTAAGAAAATCCTCCACTATACATGAAAAAGATATCCCTCCGATTTTTCATTTCCTTGTCACCGGTACTTTAGAACCAAATCAAATCCTAAAACATCAACAATTACACCATCACACCTGAAACACATCATTCAATCCATCGACTGCATTTCTACATTTTAAATGACATTCTCTGATCTAGAAGGAAAGATTGGCAAAAGCATCTAAGTTTTTTGATGATCTGACACAAAAGCCCTTCTAACAAAACGTGTCCTGAATCTAGTTCATGATTAAGGTGGTTTTCTGGAAACTTCTTCCTCAAGGATGTAGCCCATATGGGTCTATTTACAATAGAGCATTCATAGTCAGGTTCAAATAGGGAGCAAAGTTCTTATGTTTCTTGAAAATATAGAAATTAAAGAATAGACGCCATACCACAATTTCACAGTAAAAGACTCTTAAGATGAATTTCTGATTTTAATATAAAAAAAAGCCATTGTGTTTTGTAATATGTCAAAGCATGGAATTTAGAACTAGAAACTTAACTTATCAAAATTATTCAACAAATGTAAACCTTTAAATATATTATGTTTGAATTTTCTCAGGGTCTAGTATGTGATTGAGAAGCAAATTAAAAGATGGAAGTGCTTAAATTTTTCATGCTAGTCAATCTCTGTCCCTTATAGAAGAAATAATTACAATTACTTTCTACTGAAGAATTGAACAAACTTTCAACCGGACAGAGAAAGACAATGCCCTTGGACAATGCCCGCGTTCCTGGAATATATGTATCTTCATATTAAACACATTTTCCTTCTTGACTAGCTTGTCAGGGGGTCTAACTGAGTACAAGTATGAGAATGTCATGCCACTCTAAACACCACACCCCACATGTATTTTGCCTCATTCTTCACACTATTAACTATTTATCTACATAACCAGCTGCAAACACAAAGAACATTTTTGTGTGTTCTATATCAGTGATGTTGAGGCAAACCACTGAGTACAGGACTAAACCAAGACTAATCAAGAAATTATTTTTGTATTTCACATTTAAATATACTGAAGACATGGAGAATAGCAATCATGGCCTATTTACCATTGTGGAGAAAAAAGGAGAGAACTATTTTCATTAATTTGCATTCTCTAAAGATTCAGAGCCTAAGACATAACAAAGGTTTTAAACTATTGAGGTCTTCCTCTGTGTCGTTACTAGGTTTTCATAGTACTCTACCAGCAGAGATTATTATAGACCCTGGAGTCAGAAAATCATGATGTAGTGGCTCAGATGAAGATTGAAATAATAGGGACAGAAAACACTTTACCCTACATTATCCTTCCAAAGTGCTACAGGAATATTTCAGATCTTTAGGATTAGATATTCTTTTTCGTTCATCTTAGACAATCTTTTATAACCCCTCAAAAAAACCCCAACAATTTAAGAATTTTTTAAGTGTTTGATTCTTCTGTATCCTTTCTTGAAATTATTTTGAGAAAAATTTGTTTTATTTTGAAAGGTCATTTCCAATTCTTCATCTCAACTCATGACACATTGTGATTACTGATAGGAAGCCCTCATATAAAGTTAGCTTTCTTGTAGATCTACTTTTCACAATTGTGTTTAGTTTCTGACATTTCTTTTTATTACATGGTCCATAATATATTCACATCCTGAAAATGGTTTGGCTTAGAAATACGGCAGATGGAGAGCCTGTTTCTCCTCAAGTCTCTTTGCCATCCTGGGAATAATGATATGCCAGGCACTCACTCCTCTCTGTAATTTCTGCCTCAGCTCAACCAAAAGAGTATTGGCTTACCTCTATGGCTTATTGTAGTAGACATTCTTAGTTTGCTGTATAGTTTTCCAGCATCTTTGTTTTCTTTTAGTTATAGAAATGTCGATAGAAACTTGCTTGGCTGTGTCAGGAACACAGATTCAAAATCCAATGTTACTTCCTTAAGGGGTGACTTTCCACAGAGCCATTTTGCATAATTAGAAAGCTTCTCTCCAGTGAGGTATGAAGTCTTTCTCTCTTGTTCCCATCTCCACCTCCTGGATTTAATGCATTTCCAGGTCAATTCCCAAAATAGTTCTAATTATTTCTACTCCACTTGTTTAGGAAATTTAGCAAACACAACTCTCATACCCAACACTCTCTGGATTATAGCTCAGTATTTCATCCTTAACTGAGTGGTATATTTCATGATCAATAAATCAGAAACCTGTCGGTCTTCTAAAAATAACCCAGCCATACCCCAATATTCTTTTTATCAGATTCCTGAAAGCAAAACTAGAATTTGTTATATATTTCAATGCTACTTCCAGCTTCTCTTTAAAAAAAATATTCGGTTCTGATTTTCCAAACAAAATAAAGTATTGCTGTCTTTAATGACAATAAAAAATGATTAAAGTAATTTTTATAAAGAAAAAATAAAACAATAGAAAATACAAAGATGAAAAGAAAGTTTTTAAAAGATCATTTGGGTCCTCCTAGAGATGTGAGCTTACAGTGCTGAAAAGACACATGACACAGTGTTACAATTCTTACCTCTCCTGTTCCTTACTCTGCACAGTGTGTTCTTACAGGATGTGGTTGATAGGCATTGCTTAACATGTCTCTTTAACTGTTGATGAAAGATGAATGAATGAATGAATGAATGAATGAATGAATGAATGAATAGTGCTAAAAAGCATTTTATTTTTAAAATGCATTTTTATTATTATAAGAAATCTTAAGAGAAATAGCAAAGAATATACTGAACGATTATAAGAAATACTTTGAAGCCAAATTTTGCACACACTTCCTTCCTTCTTTGACCAGATATGACCTGTATGTCCATCCTGACTCTAAGGGATATTGGGAGCCATGGAAGTTGGATCACACCTAAGGCAGATTTGGAATGGGATGTGCAAAACCAGCAACTCTGGAAAGAGCTCACGCCACAGAAATAGCAAATCTCTGTGCAGAGTCTACATTGCCACTATCTGAATCTGATTGAACAATTATGTCCCCGGCTGGCGAAATAGGTCCTGACCAATTAGGCTGGAGGCTGGATGACCTAGAGAGAAAGGAAGAGGGAAATGAACGAGACTTTCTCCAGAGGCCTCCACAGTGTTTGTCAATCTTCCCTCTTCACCTTTTCAACTAGAACGGCACTTACTCATTGCTTTTCACAACTTCTGAGACTTCCCTCTTAGGGTCAGTCAGTTCATCAGCAGACAGATGTCAACCCCAGTGAGCCATCAAGGAAAAACTAGAACACATCGAAGAGGATCTAATAGCAATGAGAGAGAAAAAGATTGGAACAAACTGCAGTCAGTAAAATATGGCTGCTGGAGGAACTCTATTAGTCAGAGTTCTTCAGAGAAACAGCCAATAGGATCTCTGTGTATTTATTCCATCCATCGACCTATCTATCTATCAATTATCTATCAATTGTATCTATCTGTCTATTATCTATTTATCTATCACCATCATCTATTCCAACTGTCTATCTACTATATCTATTCTACCCACTTACTCTGTTGACTCTATATATGGTTGATAGATAAACAAATATATAGATAACAGATACAGATAAATAGATATAGCCAGACACATATCTGGGCAAAGTGATGCAGCCAATTTGACATATAAAGTTAACTATCACGGAAACAATGCATTCAACAGAAAAAAGAAAGCAAAAGGAAATTTAGAGAATCATAAGAGATACAAAGGAGCTAAAACAAACTAGAATGATTTACCAACAAAGAATTCAGTAAAAGAAATAAAGGCAGGGGTGGTCACTACTTATACCTGTATTAGAGGCCTCAAGAATCACACGAAATTAATATTCCATAGCACAAAAATACAAAGTGATGGAGATCATGAGATCGTTAGGAGATGCAGATGGTTGCAAGTAGATGAAGTTCCAAGAAGACAAAAAGACACACATGGGAGATAAACAGGAATTCCACAGAGAACAGGGGAAAGTGCCCATGAGTTGAGGAAATATCTACAATTTAAATGTAAAGGATTAATAAATATAAAGATTTCACCTGAAACACCTATAAATGTAAAGGATTCACCTGAATCTAACGCTGAAGTGGTGAGGAAAAGCCCAAACTAAGGCTCATCCTTGTTCAAAAAGTGCCAATTTCCAGATCAGAAGATCATGTTTTCTCTAAAGGAAAAAATGTCTCACTGGGCCCAGAATTCTTGTATGCACCCCGGCAGGCGGGCCGACAGTGAGACTCCCTACAACCCACAGAAGGAGCAGGCCCGCCCCCAAGGGAGTCGTCACGTCCAGAAGATTCCCAGATAAAAAAAATAAATAAATAAAACACACAATACCTGTATCTTTATTTAGATAGAAAACAACAGACTATCTAGAAATATAGAAGTCCTAAGTTAGCTCTCAGAGTAATGGAATCAGACCACAAAGGAAGTCCTACTGATAAATATTGAAATGTATTAAAATATGTCAGCAAAATCAAAACCAAAGCTCTTTAGAAAACACTTGGGGTGAGGAATGGGTATTTCAAAGATTTAATCTGAGCAGGCATGATGGGAAAATAAGAAAGATATGAAGAAATTAAGATATTATATATATAGAAATTTATGTGCACACCTGTGTATATAATGTATCTGCACTTTTCAGAGTGAGAAATATGTTGTGTGGGGGATATATTTTAGATAAACAGGTAAAATATAAACTGGTTTATATTTTAGATAAACAGGTAAAATAAAAATTATTTTATTCAAAATAAAATAATTGAATCCTCAACAATTGATAACTTCAGGGACAAACTATTGGTAGCTTGACAGGAGAAATAGGGCACTTTGAGAGGAAAATTAATAGATAAACAGTTTATATTTAGGAGTAGAGGGAAATGAAATTAATAGGAAATATATTAATAGTGAAAAACCTAGAATGATTTGCAACTTAATAAATCAAAGAAACGTGAGGAAAATGTATAAAGGGATTAACTGTGGAAATTAATATTAGATAAAAATAAAAACAATCAGGTGTAAAAGGATTTGGGGAAGGGGATGGCAGAGGTAAGAGCAGAAATTTTTTTTTTTAAGAGCAGAAATTTTTATAGCTTTGCAAAAACCCACATAATAACAGAGCAACTAAAATAATACAGCAAGATTTTTTAAGTCCAGGAGCAGCACTTAGAACATAGTGGAATAAGAAAGTATAATCTTAGTCTTCAAAATACAAATGAAAGTAGGGAGAAAATCATCAGCTGCCTTAAAAATTGTAAGTTACTGATATCTACATGGGGGACAGCAGACGGAAGGCAGGGTGAGTTTGGTGCAGAGCAGGAGATCCTCTAAGGACCTGTAAGAACGGTGGGCTGGGTGAGGAGTGTTTTTATCTAATTCAATAGAAGTTGAATTCAAGGACCCGCACCATAAGGACCGGAGGGAAAGGAAAAGTCTAGCTGCCATGAACTACCAGAGCCATTGTACTTGGGCTCCCTTTCCAAACAGGACCTCACACTGAGCGGAAAATGATGAGGCTTGAACCTCAAAACAAAAGTAAAAGATGTAAAGGATACATACAGTCACCTCTTTATCAAGAAACTATATTGTAAAAATAAATTTTAAAAAATGATTTCAAAAAAACGTATTATTTAAAACACACACATAAACACACCCTTAACTTTCCCTGCACTCTCCAAAAAATGTTTGACATTATTTCCTTACAAGTAGTTTAACCTCTCCCACGACATTAGCGTGTTATGTAAATTTAAATGAACTTGACCGTTCGAGTTTGTGTGTGCGTTCGCACATGAACTCTTGAAAAAGGAAAGTCTTACATGAAGCTTCAGAAATACCTGCTGTAGTCAAACTTTTTCAAACCCTGTGGAATCCCTCAAAGGACTCTTCTGGTGTGGCAGCCATGGTTGAGTACCAGGTAACGTGGTGTTTATGCCAGCTTATCCCAGAGGATCTTAGCAGCAAGGTTTTCAATCATTTTTTTCCATCTGTATCAGAATGACATTATAATTTCCAACTTAGTGCATGCAGACTTTTGTTTAAGGCTAAGACTGGACAAAGAAAAATCATGACTCCTACCGGGACATCTCGAAATGTGCTGTTAAACTGGAGCATTCTTACATATCTGGCTCTGACTAGCCTCCCTGCTTTCTCATCATCCTCTCCTCTCCTCACTCATCATGACCCACTAGCAAAGTGCTTCTTTAACGTTTTGCCTAGAGTCCTCACCTTTTCCTTGACTTTCAAACTTGCTGTTCCTGACACCTCAAATGCTCTGACCTCAATAATTTATAATCACTATAATGTAAAAATTGCCGGAATGGAGAACATGTTAGATAAACCAATCACTCTCAAAGATGTGGATTTATCCAAATAAATACGGATAAGTAGTAATTCTTGACTTCGCAAGCTTTTTTAAAAAATTGAAGCAAATCTTAAAAATAGCACAATGCACATGCCTCAGTGATGATTTAATTTTGACCAACACACACACATTAGCATCACCCAGTCAAGATACATATCAGTGTCCTCACAGACTTTCCACGTGCACCTCTGCCGAAGCTCTCTACACATTGTTCAGATTTTTATTATTACAGATTATCCTGTTTGTTCTACAATCTAAAAATCTTGAACATTTTTTACTTCAGATTTACCCATATATTTACATATGACAGTAGTTTACTTCTTAAAAATACTATGTAACATTCCATTATATGCTTGAGTACCTGATTTTCAAACTTTTTAAAGCTATAGGGATCAATATAACATTACATTGACCTATGAATAGACAAGCAGTCCAATGGAATAAATTATTGAGTCCAGAAATAGACCTACTATAAAGAGTCAATCAATTTGGGGGAAATTTGTCCAGAATTTTGTGAAAATATAGATGGTCAAGTTTTGTTTCATCCAAGGAGATTTAATGGGGAAATGAGCCAAGGTAATTTAATGGGGAATAGAATTTTCAACATATAATCCTGGAAAACTGTGTATTAATATATTTTAAAAACATAACCTTATCATGTACCATGCAATAAAAATAACTCAAAATTGGTCATCACTATGTAAAACTACAAAATATTTACAATGAAGCGTAGAATAAATATTTTCATCATTGGTGTGGTCCAAGACTCCTTAGCCATGTTACAAGCTAAACACATAAAGGAATCATTTGTTAAATTGGACTTCAAAGTTAAAATTTGTTTTTTGAAAGATATTGTTAAGGAAATGAAAATGCAAGACAGAAACTAGAAGAAAATATTTGGTCTGCATATATATGAAAAAAGCATATGCATCCAAAATGTGTATAGGATTAGCATTCGATACTAATATGTCATGGGCACATGAAAAAATGCTCAATTTTATGTCACCAGGAAAATGCAAATGAAAATGCACAGTGAGATAACACTATTCTAGAACTTCCATTATAGAGATTAACCACAGCAAATTGAGGTGGAGGAAACAGAAACTTCATACATGGCTGGCCAGAATGCAAAATTTTGCAAACACTTTGACACTTGTTTTAAAGATAATTGCACACTCACAATATGGTCAAGATATCCAACTCGAAAGCATTTACCCAAGAGACAGAAAATCATGTGTCCACACAGAGATTTATACATAATGTTATTAGCTGTTTTAACTTATAATAACCCCAAACTGGAAATAAACCAACATAAATCAACAGATGAGTGAATAATCCAATTTGGATTGAATTTCAGAGTATCTATGGGGTAAAATTCTATTCAGCAACATCAATATACAGTGTATAGATAAAAGCAATGCATGAAAACTCATGATATGTCTCAAACCATCACAGTGGCTTTTTAAAAAGCCAGTTGAAAACAGTTTATACTATATAATTACATAAATATGAAAATTTGTATAAAATTTAATATTTATAATTTAAAATATATGATTTTCATCCACATATAACTCTAGAAAAATTAAATTTTATCAATAGTCATATAAAAGAGACAGTAGTTGCATGAAGCATAAAATGGAGATTGACTAGTGAGATAAAATTTTTGGAAAATGAAAAATGTTCCTATCTTGGTTATGGTTGGCAGTTACATGGGTACACACATTTACAAATTTGCCAAAATTCAATGAACTATACAATTTTATATATGCATATAAGATTGATTTAAAAATAAAGTTGATTAAAAATAAAAATGGAAAATAGTTTTGCTGATGAGTTATCATATTGTTTCTTCATCATAAAAATTGGGAAGCTCAGGGCTCTCCTTTCATTATAAACTGTTTCTGGGCCCTTTAGTCCAAGCTACTTGTGGAGTTTTGTTTTTTGTTTTTGGGAGTTTTTTTTCATGCAACCTTTGGAATACCTTTGTGGGTTTCCTATGAATATAACTGGTTCACACCATGCTCCAAAAGCCCCATGCATAAATCTTTTGCTGTAGGTCCTTTTCTGTTTTGGTTCTGGTATGAGAGTTTTAGCACATGCACTGACGATTCTTTGAAGTCCATTGGTCAACTTAGCTGAGTCAGCTATTCACTCTCTTAAACCTTTCTGAGTCCTTCAAAGTGAAGTTCATAGTCATACACCAATTTCATCTATACTCTGATTTTTTTTCTTATTTACAGACTTCTAAGGGTGAAAATTCTATTTTTAGTCTCCAGCCATAACATCCTAGCCTTATACGTTGCCATTAAGTTCTGCTTACAAACTGAGCATAGCTGAAGAAAGGAATTGTGAAACAAATGCACCTGAAAATGTCAGAGGTCAAGAGAATCAGAGTGTAGACCCTCCAAGGAGAATATTAACAGAAACTCATTTGCATATCTGCCCTCCTCCCACCCACCCAATATGGCTTTTGCTGTAACTCTTTAAACAAGACAGATAGCTCTTAAACTCCTAAATGGAGGGCACTATGCTTCTCTGTAGAAATTCGGCTTCCATAAAGAAGTATGACCTAGGCCAATTCAGACAGAGAAGATTAAGAAAATAAAACATTTAGAGAGAAATACATTCTAGACTACAGATCCATGAACCTTTTTGGGACATCTTTGATTTCTTAGTTCCGTCCCCTTTTTTGACATTACTCAGTCTTCACCTTGCTCCTCTTCTGTAACTTCCCACCCACCAAATGTTTTCATGCAGGAACAGGGGATTATTTCACTAAATCAGGGGTCTCCTGACAAAAGTGAAAATAGCATACATAACACAGGAGTTTCTTACTGAAAGGGTACTGACAATATTTCATGTATCTTCTGCCCACATGGTTTAGGATTTATATCATACCATAAAATCTCTGTTATCTCTGTTGTTTAAGTAGTAAATTCTAAAGGACATGACACAAATACCCATCAAGCAACACCGGAGCAAGTCACACAATAAAGTCAGAGGAGAAGTGAAGACTAGTTACTAATGTGGTTATTATATGAGTAAAGTGTGTGGCCAGGGCCAAGGGAATTGTTTGGGGAAGGAGAAGGACATCATGATAGGAGTACTTGCCAGTAGGAGGGATAAGTGAAGAAAGAAAGACCTTAATTCTCTTTTTTTCCTCTCTACCTCTCTTCTGTTCTTCTATTCTTTCTCCCTCCTGTCCTTCCTTCCAGGGAGAAGGTCACTGATGAGATGGACGAGTGGCCATCGTGGGCAGCAAGCTTCTCGGTGACGTGAGTCAGTCCATCAGACAGACTTGTGACCGTCATTCAGTCTTCGCAGCCACCATCCCCCACACCTGAAAATGTCACATTTGGAATTCATTTGCATAGCTGGGTAGCACTCCCTGTGGAGCTACATTGAACAATTTTGCAGCTGTCACAGCTTGAAATAGAAAAGCTAATGCAACTACCTATTGGCTTCCTCAGTGCCTCCTCTTCCTGAACCCTAACGAGGAATTCATGACATAGAAAGGGCAAGAATCACTTAAAATAAAAGGGAAAGTGTGTAAAGCTCTCAGCCAGTTTGTGGTAAATATTATTAAGTATCCTGCATTTCTAACTTAGCATGCCTTGGCTCTGGTTTCTGCTTTCCCCCTCACTATATTTACCTGCTTTGCTTCATTGATTAGGAAGAATAGAGCTGTTAGGCTCATTAATAGGTATATTTCCTTTGGCCTGTTGGAAAACAAAGACTTGCATAATGTTCCTGAAGTCTGATAATATGGCAAAAACATTCTTTCACTTCTACTTTTTAAAATGTCTCCTTCTATTTGTATCTCTCTTTAATTCCATGCCCTGTTTCCATCTCTTTTTCTCTCTCTCAATCTCTACTCTTTTTCTTTTAAAGATTTTATTTATTTGACAGAGAGAAACACAGTGAGAGAGGGAACACAAGCAGAGGGAACGGAAGCGGGAGAAGCAGGCTTCCTGCGGAGCAGGGAGCCCGATGCGGGGCTCGATCCCAGGACCCTGGGATCATGACCTGAGCCGAGGGCAGATGCTCAACGACCACCCAGGCACCCCCTCTCAATCTCTACTCTTACCTCTAACCCTATGTCTCCCTCTCTCTCACACACACACAGATGTGTACACACACATACACACATGTATAGGGCACAGGGCAAGACGAAATAGAGTCCTTCAGTTGATTCTCCTGAATTAACTGAATTTTACTTGAAGAGTAAACAATTGAGAGTTAAGTCCATATTTATTTAGTTTTTAATTCTCCTGTTGAAGTACAACTTATACACAGTTCAGTGGAAAGGTCTTAATTGTATTGTCAGTGGATTTTCACAAATGGATGTGCCTGTGTTACCTGTAGCCATGTTAAGATATGGATGATTACAATCACCCTTGAGGCTTCCTGACCAGTCAGTCCCCATCTCACGGCCAGAGTTCTGGTTTCCACCACAGATTGGTGTTTCCTCTCCCCGGGTTTTATGAAAATGGAGTTCACATAGTACGGATTCTTGTACCTGCCTGTCTTCTCACTCTCAGCAGAGGACTTCTAATTCTTTAACTTGTGCACACTGAGTCTCCAACAGCATATCAACTATGATTTAGTGTCCCTTAAACCAGTACTTGTTCTCATAGAGGTCCTGGGCTTCTGCACCATGAGATCCACTGCAATGTTTTGTATTTACCTGTCTCTGCAATTTTGGGGTCAGTGGTTTGTCTGCGAGCTCAGTTCTCGGATGGATCTAGGAGGAGTTGTCGATTTTTGGTTTGTTCAGCCCTTCTTGTTGTGAGGATGGTGATAACAACACAAGCTGTTTACATGCCAGACCAGAAACAGAAGTCTCTCAGTGTCATTTCAATTATTTGGAATCTATTGAGGCTTTTTTTTTTTTAATTTACTGATATGATAATGTGATCTGTCTCGGTTAGTGTTCCATGCAGACTGAGAAGAATGTACATTCTGAAATTGTTGAGGGAAAGTTTCTCTAAATATTGATTAGATTTAGCTTACTGATATGCTTTTAAAATCTTCTATATCCTTACCGATTTTTTGTCTAAATTTGTCTCCATGATTGAGAAACATAAAGTCTACAGCTAAGACCATATATTCATCTATATATCCCTTTAGATTTTCATTTGAGTTTTATTTCTTATCTCCTCTATTATCATTATTGTTTTGCTTCTTTGTGTTATATTTCTAATAGTTGTCTTAGAGGTTACAATATGCGTATTTAACTTACTACAATCCACTCTTAAAATGCATTCCTACAGCTAAACTTTATTTCACCCGGTAGTATATGTATGATTTTACTTCTACATACATCATCATCCACATAATACATTATTATTTTTGGTTATTTTAATAGGCAATTGTAAGGTATATATATATTCCCTGACTGGTGTTCTTTATGTTTTCCTGAAGATTTGGATTTCTATCTGGTATCATTTCCCTTCTCCCTGAAGAACTTCTTTTAGCATTTCTTGTAATACAATTCATTTGGGGATAAATCATCTCAATGTTTCTCTGTCTGAAATTACATATTTTTTACCTTAATTTTTCAGGAGTATAGATTTCTGGATTTTTTTTCCATCCCTGAGCACTTTAAGATATGTTTTTTGCACTTCCTTCTGGATGTAATAGTTTCTGATGTGAAAGCAGCTATCATTCAAATACATAATCCCCTATACTTTGTGTATTTTTTCCCATCTGTATGGTTTTATGATTTTCTCTTTATTTTTATTGCAGCAGTTTGATTATTATATACCTACTGTGGGTTTCATTTTTTCTGCTAGGGATTCACTCTACTTAGGTCTATAAATTGTTGGTTTTCTTGACATTTAGAATCTTGGATATTATTTTTTCATGATACAGTATTCTTTTTTGCCCCATTCTCTTTCTTCTCTTTGTCCAAAACTCTAATTACAAGTATACTACAGAATTTGATTCTGTTCCAAAGATCCAAAAGGCTGTTCTTTTTTAAAATTGTTTTCTCTGTTTCATATAAGATTATTTCTATAAAAGGACTTTATCTTTATTGATTCTTTCTTCTACTGTATCCAACTCCAATATTATGTTTTTCATGAACATCATCTCTGTTTGGTTCTTTCTAGCTTCCATCTCTCTTGTGAAATTACCCATTTCTTCAGGCATTTTGTCCCTTTTCTCTAGGTACTTTAATATATGTATCAGGGGTGTTTTAAAGGCTATTTTAAAGATAGGTTACTTTAAATAATTTAACAATTCTAAAATGTCATCTATTTCTATGTCTACTGCCATTGACAATCTCCTTTTCTTGACAATGGGTTATATTTTATTGCTTCATGTTTCTTCTAATTGTTTATTGTAAGCTGGATAGTGTGTGTAAAAGAAAAGTAGAGGTTGAAGTAAATGATATTAATTATTGGAATCAACTAATTATATTAGCGTGTTGGCAGAAGTCAACATAAGCTGAGGCTGAATGTTCTTGCTTTAGCAATATTCACTTCACTCTTGGCTTCAGACAATTTGATGATAAGATCAGGACTTTCTGGTCAGCAGATCTTGCAGGGGAAAAATGTGAAGAATTATTTTTACTTACCATCCATCTATTTACTTTCTGAACTGTGGGAGATCTTACTCTGTTTTAACGTAGCGATCAGCTTTCTGAGTGTTTTAGGAGATTATTTTTTTCCTCTCCAGTAGTCTCCAAGATTTCTAGGCTTCAATATATATCTACTGATATGTATAGCAATTTTTTAAAACAGGAACACTGGAGTTTTATGCCTTGGTCCCTCTTTTGATAGTATATAATACCCTATATACTTGAGAGTCCCTACACCTCCTTAAAGCCTTAAGTGTATATAATGATATATATATATATGTAATGCATATATATATGTAATATAGATGTATGGGTAATGTGATGTATATAAAATGATGAGGATTGCATTAATATCACCTTATTTGAGGAATATTTTAAGGTTTCTGTTCATGTAGTATGAAGTTTCATACTACATGAAATTATATACTTTCATATCATAAATTTCAAATCATAAAATTTTATACTTATACCTTGAGAGTCACTTGAGGTTTTTTTAAGATATAAAGTTTTAATTTGAACTTTGTATAGATAATGGAATACTATTCATCCTTTTACGGTTTTATTTTTATGTGTTCTTTAAGAATATAATAGAGGAAAAAAGTAACTTTTTCACAAAGTACTATAGATTTGTCTATTAAATTTAACATCAAGTTGCAATTTTAAGTGATTATTCTCAAAAATAAAAATAATTGTTGAATTATTTCTCGGTGGAACTTCTCTTCACATGAAATAATGAATTAAATTAGGCATATTTCTTTTAAAATAAGGAAGCCATGGCCCTATGCCTTTACTATTTAGAACATGGTCTTAGGATATAGCAACCTTAAGATGGGGGAGTCAACTTTCCTCATTAAATTTATTGATAAAACTAAATAAGTTTCAAATCGCATGTACTAACCATTCCAAAAGTTAATATTATACCTTCTCAAATTAACAATGCAAAATTCAGTAAGTTTATTTTACTTTATGCCAAGTATCAGTTAAACACCATTACCTGAAAGGTTTTCATGAGTCAAATTTTACCAAACTTTCTAGATTATTCTGAAGGTTACACTGCTTCATGATAAATTTGTACTTTCACTGATGCTGTTGGCGGGTGTGGTGAGTATAGCGGCAGAAATGATCATTAAGTAAAGCTGCTGGAAAACATCAGAGGATTTCGTACTATTTCAAATGCATGTAGGGAGGATAGCATGACTGGATAAGAGAGACCATTCAGGACTCATTTCGGGAGACTATTTAATTCTTCCGTTGACTCCTACTAAACTTCAAAATCCTGCCATGACTCCCGTTTCATCATAGTCCAGATAGTTTTCAGATTACAGGCACATAGAGTTTCTTCTCCAATTACATCTCTAGGCCAACTTTTTTGCAAGATGCCATCTGCTTATTCTGGCCAAGAGAAAAGCAGAACATCTGAGAACTGGCACCAACAGAAATCTCCCTGACACATATTATTGGAAATTATATGATAAATCTTTGGCACGGTTTCCAAATGGGGTTTGTATATTATCAGGTTTTGCTAAAACTAAAACAAGAATGAATCTCTAAAGCAACTAATGTTGAAAATTTTAAATGAAAAAATAAGTTTTTCAAGGATGATCCTAGCAGAAAATTTCAAATAGTTGTGAATTCTACTTATGTTTCTCCCAAATAGAAGCTTTTTTAATCTTCAGTTCTGTGCTTTATGTATTGACTTTCATTTATGCCACTTATTTATTTTTTATTGTTTCATTTTCATATATTATAGGATATATTTTATTATATCAATCCTGAGATTTCAGCAGTAATATTAGTCTTATTATATAAATGAGTGATCTAAGATTCCAGGAGAAAGTAAGGCAATAGTGAAAGGAAGAAGAAGAAAGGTAAGTCTCTTTGTTCCGTGTATCAGGCAATGTAGAACTTTTTTTTTTCTCTAATCTCTGATTCCTTTCAATTCTTATATTCGATGAATCCTACAGCCAAAGATAAGAAGACTTGCCAAATACTACACAAGTAGTTGGTGGAAGTGGTTAATGTCTTCAGAGACAAAGAAAGGAGCCTGTGCTTCTGAGGGCTGCACTATCACCCTTCTCTGTCCATATCTCTGTGCAAAGGCTGGGAGTCCTGGGCAGCAAAGGGATATGCCCACTAGACCTATTACTCCCCCCATAGACCACGTTCAAGGCCACTGAAACTCCAGAATTTCTCACGCAAATGACCACAGTTCACTGCCTTAGCCAGTTGGGTCTTTTCTTCTGAGAAAGGTAAATGATGCCACTCAAGATCTATTCAGGTTTTCTATTTCTTCTGGGTCAGTTTTGTAGTTTATATCTTTTTAGGAATGTGTCCATTTCATCTATGTTACCTAATTCGTTGACCTACAATTGTGCAGAACATTCCCTTATCATTTTAATTTCTTTTTAAATATTTTTTTTAAAGATTTATTTATTTATTTGATAGAGAGACCACAAGTAGGCAGAGAGGCAGGCAGAGAGAGAGGGGGAAGCAGGCTTCCTGCTGAGCAGAGAGCCCGATGTGGGGCTCTATCCCAGGACCCTGAGATCATGACCTGAGCCGAAGGCAGAGGTTTTAACCCACTGAGTCACCCAGTCGCCCTTAATTTCTGTAAAGTTAGTTGTAATTTCTCCTTTTTCACTACTGACTTTAATAATTTGAGTCTTCTCTCTCTTTTTTTTCTTGGTCACTCTTGCTAAAGACTTAATTTAGCTGTTATTTTGAAATTTTTGTTCTTGATTTCCTCTATTATTTTTTCTGTTTTGTAGATGTGGTTTATGTAAACTGACCTTACGTAAAGGAGATTACCTTCAATAAGGAAGGTGGACCTCATCCATTTGGGGCCCTGAGAGTGAAAACTGAGGTTTATCAGAAAAGCAATTCTGCCTCAAGACTGCAGCACGAGCTTCTACCTGAATTTCCAGCCTGTAGGCCTACTCTACAGATTTCAGACTTGCCTACAGAATCATGTGTGTCCGTTCCTTAAAATATATATATATTTTTTAAATATAAATGTAATATTTATATAAATTTTATTTTCATTCATTTTGGCAAAATCACGTGTGTCCATTCTTTAATATATATATATACTTTTTTATATAAACATTTATATAAATTTTATTTTGATTCATTTTGGCTGGGACTTACTGGGCTTCTTAAATATGTAAACTGGTATATTTAAACTGGAAATTAGTGAGTCATGTCTTCCAATTTGTTGTTCTCCCCTTCTCTGTTTCCATTTGGTGTCTTTATATTATGTGTGCTGGACCTATTCACATTATATGACGTATCCTTTTAATTTTCTTTAAAATGTGTCCTCTCACCTCTACAGAGCTTTCCTGTATAATTTCTTCAAACTACTTATATTTTTTTCAGGTCTATCTCCAATTTTCTCGTTAGTTATGTTTATTTTGGTATATAGTCATTTGATTTCTATTGTAATTTTTACTCTAGAGTTTTTCTTATTTCATATTTAAATTTACTGTTACAAATTATATTTTCTTTTACCTCATTATATTTTCAGTCAGTTTTATTTCTTTAAGTATATCAAATACATTTATTTTATGTATCATATATGCTGGTTCCAATATTGATAATCATTGATGTCTATATCTGTGATAATTTTTCTTATGAATCAAAATAACTGTGGACTCTTTCAGGTCATATTTAGAGATCGGGTTTGAGATCAATAAAAAATCTTTGAGGCCTAGATATTAAGAGTTTTTCTTCCAAATAAGTTTCTTCTTTCTGTCTCTGTCTTTATGTTTTATTGTCTCTGTCTCTCTATTGCATGTGCACACACTCTCAAACTCTCTTTCCTCCCCACCTTTCTTTCTTTCTTTCTTTTTATTTATTTATTATTTTTTTTTTTTTTGGCTTCTTCTAGGAGCTAAGAGGTACCACCAACCCAAAACTGACATAAACAAAATGTTCAGCACCAATATGAATTCTTGCTGTTTCCTGTTTTATCCACCAAACCTGCTACCTGTCAGAGGCCTTTAAACAATATTTCTTCAGTGTAATTTCTCACCTCAGGGATTTAGATTAGTCTCTTATTTCCTATAATGGCTCCTTGAATTTGTATTTTAAGCCATCAGAAATTGCTGTATACCCTTCAAGAAATACTGACTCCAACGCTTTCTTGCCCTGTAGATCCATGACTTATTTTTGTTTCTAGCCAGGATATAGTATAAGAATTTTTAAATCTTTGCTTTAAATTTTAATTCACTAGAAATGAATTTAATCTGTCATTCATTGACATCTAATATGTTCTTGATATTTATGGGATAGAAAGAATTTTTCTTCTGATATAAGAATATACTTAACATATTTAACAAAATAATATCTTACATATATATTCACACACAGCTATGGCAAGAAAAAGTTATATTAACATTACTAGTTATCATACATTTCATAATGACTTCAAATGTTTTTTAAACATTGAAATGTGGAGTGTGTATTTTAAATTATATTACTGTACCCCTGGGCTTAGTGACATAGGGTATAACTAATAAACTGTACAAATATGAATATTTATGTACACACATAATCATACATATTTAAATATGGTACTTTCTCTAATTATTCTAACTGTAGTGAGTTAAAATAGCTTCCCACAATAAAAAACGTGCCTCTTTATAGAGACTGTAGTGAGAATTCATTATATTACTTGTGAAATGCTCTTGAGAAATCCTTTTTGTCAAAAATTTCGCATCGATTCTAGTTCAACATGCACCATGTTCCACCCAGAAACATTATTTCTTTGGCACAACATTCGAGAAGATTCTCCTGGGAAATACAAAGGGCAAGTGATAAAGTTTAAAGTGTTGCTTTACAAAGTTGCAGCAGTAGAGGCTTTGTTCAAATTGCCTAGTGTGTTTGTAGAAGCTCCATGTGTTTTCTTTAGTAGGCATAGGTAGGATTTGGTTGTGTTCTGAGTCTAGGGATAATTTGAATAGAGAACAAAGGAGAGAATACAATAACCATAATCCAAACATGGAGTTGCCCTCAGAAATCCCTGTGAGAATTGGAGAGCACGTCTGTATCTGTACCGCTCATGTCTGAACCACAGACGGCCCAGCGATTGACACACTTCTGTCTCGGCCAGCGTTCACAATGCCGCATTACAAGTCCAGTCCAAGAGCAGGGGAAGGTACGATTGTAAGCACTTGTAACAGAGGGGGGAAGGAGGTAAAGCCATTTCAGTTTTTGGGAAGGTGAGGGCTAGTCTACTGATTAAAAAAAAAAATCTTTAGGGGCGCCTGGGTGGCTCAGTGGGTTAAGCCTCTGCCTTCGCCTCAGGTCATGATCTCAAGGTCCTGCGATCAAGCCCCTCATAGGGCTCTCTGCTCAGCAGGGAGCCTACTTCCCCCCCTCTCTGCCTGCCTCTGCCTACTTGTGGTCTCTTTCTCTCTGCCAAATAAATAAAATCTTAAGAAAAAAATATCTTTAAAGGAAATCTGATATGCAATTAAACTCAAGATAGTGTACTTTTAATTTTTCATTCTTTGAAATCCCATGAAATCTACATATTAACACATGTTAAAGCAGAGAGGATTTTTTACATTTTCTTTTGCTGCTCAGTTTTAAAGTTACCTTTCTATGTTTAGGGAATTGCGTTGTAGGAACAGCTTCATCTCCCCCACGGAAACCAAAAACGCCGGTTTCGTTTTCTCAGGCCCTCTTGCAGCCAAGATGGGGCACATGCCTGGGATTCTCCGGCTGAACATGCTGACCTCATAATTTGAATCATAAACAAGGTAGACTGAGCAAAACCTATCTTGTTATAGGTGACAGTGTGACAGCAGGCACCTCTAGGTCCTAAAGCAACAGTAGGAACAGACAGCCTGCTTTGTCCACAGTTGGAGTCCATTTGAGGGACAAGTTATGTCCTCAGCAGCACTGTTTTCACTGACTTGATTTTGAGCATTGTTCTACCTATGCAGCCTCCAAATTTCATTTGTTAGATTTCCCAGAGGCTTTGTGAATCAGTTAACATCCTATTAATACATTCCTCTTCAAGTTAAATTATTCATAGTTTATTTGTTCTTTCCAACTAAATATCTAATATAAAAAGAGGTAGGCAACACAGCTTACTTTGTTCTTTAGTATCTCATTTGAGAAAATAAACATATAATAATATCAACCTTTTCTACCTATGGGGTTATGATTCGGCATGATGGTTATAATTTTGCTGAACTTTTTTGAAGAAAATTTATGTTAGGCACTGTGTTGAGTTTTATATGCAATGAATTATGTAATGCTGAAAATAACAAGACAAAGTAGGTACTGTTATTGTCTTCATCTTATAGAAGTGAAAACTGAGCCAAAGAGGAACTTACTAACTTGACCCAAATGTGCACAGATTAGAAATATGACAGCTTTTCCCTTGTTTCCATTGACATAACTTCAGGGATTCTATTCATACCAAGCTCAAGCTCATTGCACAAATCATAGTGAAGTCACAGAAATTGTCTTATATTCAGGTTGATGTTCTATGAAGTGTTTATTATATATCAGTTATCATGACTAGAGCTAGGTATAGAATGACTAATTATGCAATATTCTTACCCTTAACTCATTTTTCCGGTAAAAAAATAATGTGTATTAATAACTTATACATTATAAAATTTCTATAACAGTGGTAGGTATACAGTATGTGAAAACTCAAATAAGAGAATATTCTTTCTCTGTACCACTGTCAAGAAAGGCTACAGACCAGAGAAAACCAGGACTGTTCCTTTTTGTATATACACTATTTGCTGTTAGGAGGAGTTTTATCAATGTTATCTGTAAGCCTAAAGGATAAAACATGGTGACTCACCAAACAGTAAATCCCAGAGATCACCCATGATGTCTGATAAGGCCACAGAAGCTTGTCAAGTGTCACTCCTGGGAATTCTCTCATAATTCTGTGTTGTCGGGAATTTCTCAAGATTTTGTTTTGATGATTAATTTGGGGAGGTAAGGAAAAGAAGAGGAATAAATATAAAATTTGTTCGTGATATTTAAATGCAATAGTAGAGACATGAAAAGATACGAGCTTATACTGGTTATAATTGGCTTGACTACAAAATACTTTAATTACACAGATAATTAAATGTTGTCTTTACATGTTAGAAAAAGCAATTTCGCCAATAACAATCAAGTCCACACTTTTAATGAGATGTTTTATGAATAAGTGAGTTAATAAGTCAATAAAAATAATCTCTTGCCACCACAAACACATTTCAAATGTGAAATCTTTAAGAGAGATCGACTACAGAAAAGCTGTCTTAGCTTCCTATTGCTTCTGAAACAAATCACACAGATTCAGCAACTTAAAACAGCACAAATTTATTGACTTATGATTTGAGATGGGCAGAAATCCACAAGGGGTCTCAGGAGGCTACTGCCAAAGTGTCGGTGGGGTTGCATTCTTTCTGGAGGCTCTAGGGGAAAATCCATTGCTTATCTCGTCTTCTACAGGCACCTGCCATCCCATGGCTCTTGGCTCCTTTCATCATTAAAGGTAGCAATCACTTCACCTTCTGCTCTGCCTTCCTGTCTTCTCCTAAGACTGTCATTCCTGCCTCTTTTTCAGTTTGAAGGACCTCTGTGACCTTGGCCCTACATTGGGTCTTTGATCTATGTTGGACCTACCTGGATGATCCAGGATAATCTCCCCATCCTGAAGATCCTTTCCTTGATTACATCAGCACCGTCATGTGAGTAACAACTTCATAGTTTCTAGATTAGAATGTGGATATTGCGGGGTGCCATTATTCTGCCTACATCCTTCTGTCTACCACAGAACTATATCTCTTCAATTCTAGCACTGAGTTTCCAACTAATCTAATGAACCTCTTATTCTTTCCTGATTTCTCTCCCTTAAATGTGCAACCATATTCTGGAACCTCTCATTAAAGCCAATAAGCCCGTCTTTGACTTGACATCCCCTTCCGACTCCAGTCCGACCAGTCCAGGTTATATTGTTTTACAATCAGATTTTCAAATGATTCACTGACTCTTTCCATCCGCCTCTGAATCTACCTCCGATTCACTACAATTTTATTACCTAGGAGGTTATGTAGCCAATAATTCCAGTGATCTCTCTGTGCTCAAGTCCGATGAACACCATATTCCCTCATATTCTAGAAACTCTCAGACTATTCTTCGTGAGAAACTCGTTAATCTTGGATTATGACACTACACATTCCACATGCTCACAGTGTTCCTCTTCCCCTTGTGGGTCAATCTTTGCCCAATTCACTTTCTGTCTTCTCATTCTCTATCTGGCTTGGTGCTGAGCATTTCTCCATTTCTACAACATTATTTTTCAGTAGATAATCTCACTTACTTGTTTTATATATTGCCTATATGTCTTCCTTGTATTTCTTTCTGGAAAAAAATGAAAACAAAATATATATACTTGTTTACTTATAGGAAAGGGGGATGACAGTTATTCACTGAAATCAAGGCATGGAAATTTTCTGTATCAGCACATACATATCTACCTCATTTTTATAGCAATGCAATATTATGGATATCGTACTTACTATAACAAGCTATGGAGTAGCTTCATTTTGTATATTTCTAACATAAAATTATTTTGAAAAAATATACAAGATGTTGTGGTAAATATTTTAGTAGTGAAGAATACCGTAGACTACTTAGTCGGTTCCAGAAGAAAAATAATAGATAATATTAAATATTATTCTGATCCTATGGCTATCCCATAAACATATCCCAATAGTTCAGTAACTATGACTTCCCTATATATTAAAGAATGAGAAGGTAAGTCTTAACATAAGGAGCAAGTAGTCACTGAATCATATATGGAAAAATAATAAATTTTTATCTATTTTTTTCCTTTTTTCGGAGTGGAGATAGTTTCTCTTTCTCCAAAGCTTTTCCATTGGAACCCCCTTTCAAAAAAAAAAAGCAATATCCCAATAATATGTACGTGTATAGTGAAAAATTTGTTTTACAGATTCTGTTAAACTAGTATAGGAGAAATGGCAATTTTTTTGACTAAAAATTGGAAAATTTCAAAAATTTAAAAATTTCAAAACTCAGAATTTTCTGTTGACACATCTCTAATGATATCTACATTTCTATGAAAGTGGTTAATTACATGTAGCAGTGGCTTTGCTAGAGGTAACATCCTCTGCCATATGAGTTACGTGAGTCTCAAAAACTGCCCTGCTTACCTCTGGCAAGGCTAGAAACAGATACTCCAAATCCCCATTCCCTAACTTACAAATGATTAGCTAAACTGTTTGTCCTCACTAACCAAACAATCTGACAAAGGGCTTATTTCCATTAATACATGAAGTATTTGCTTAATGTTAAAGAACACAAAACAGAATGTGAGCAAAAGACTTGAAAGACAACAATAAGGAAGAGAAAATGCAATAAAAATATGCACCTGAAAGATTCTGCAATCATTATCCATTGAGAACATGCAAATTAAAGCCACAACGAGATAGAACTCACTCTTCTAAGAATGGCTAAAATTTATAAATAATTGGGGCACCTGGGTGGCTCAGTCGTTAAGCGTCTGCCTTCGGTTCAGGTCATGATCCCAGCATCCTGGGATCGAGCCCTACATCGGGCTCCCTGCTCTGTGGGAAGCCTGCTTCTCCCGCTACCATTCCCTCTGCTTGTGTTCCCTCTCTCGCTGTGTTTCTCTCTGCCAAATAAATAAAATCTTTAAAAAAAAATTTCTAAATAATTATACACTGACAATACAAAGTTCTGACAAGGACAGTGGGCCATGGGATCTCTTTGCATTGCTTGCGAGAATGTGAAATCATTATAGCCACTTTGGAAACAGTCTGACAATTTCTTACAGAGTTAAATGTATACTATATGACCCAGCAATTACATTCTTGGGTATTTGTAATAGAAGAATAAAAACATCTCTATTCCCGCTGAGCGATATGTGATCTGCCCATATAATAATATAGACTTACCACATGAATCAACAGGTAGGCAACTTGCATCCACATACAAATATGAAAACAGTTGTTCATAGCAGTACTATTCATAAGAAAGACTGTAAATGAATATTTCCATAGCCAAAAAATAGAATATTATATAGAAGGAAAAGAGGAATAAAATTGTGAAGCATATTAAAATATGGTGGACTTTGCTGCCAGTATGTTAAGTGAGAGGTCATTCACAAAAGACCACATATTGGGGAGCCTGGATGGCTCAGTCGTTAAGCGTCTGCCTTCGGCCCAGGTCAGATCCCAGGGGCCTGGGATCGAGCCCCGCATCGGGCTCTCTGCTCTGCAGGAAGCCTGCTTCTCCCGCTACCATTCCCTCTGCTTGTGTTCCCTCTCTCGCTGTGTTTCCCTCTGTCAAATAAATAAAATCTTTAAAAAAAAAAAAAAAAGACCACATATTGTATGATTCCATCAACATGAAATATCTAGAGTAGAAATATCTGTAGGGACAGAAAGTAGAAAGTAGATTCTCGATTGTCTAATGCTGTGAGCTTTTGGGGGTGGGGAAAAGGAGAGTGACTGCTAATGGATATGGAGTTTATTTTTGAGATGAAAGTATTTTAAAGTTATAACTACATAACCTGTGAGTCTACTAAAAGGCATTGAACTATGTACTCTAAGTGGGTGGACTTTATGACATGAATTCTATTTCTGTAAGTCTGTTAAAATGGTTTATATGCTTTATCATTTATTTTTTTATAATATTCTTGAAATGACAAAGTCATATTGATGGAGACAATTCATAGTTGCCAGGGGGGAAGACTGGAAGAAGTATGTGACTATTTGTTAGGGTTGAACCAATATCAAATTTCTGCTTCCAAAAATGTAGTATTGTTTTGTACAGTCATTCCTGGGGGAATCTGGGTGAGAGGTACATGTTAATGTTTCCATTCCGCGACTTCTTTTGAACGTAAACTATTTCAAATTAAAAAGTTTCTAAAAATCTAACTCTTGAGAGAGTGAATCTTATTTTTGAGAAAGAAACTTTCTGACTTATTCTGAGCCAAAATTGTTTCAAGTCAGATCCTCTTGCACTTCTGTCTGATATTTTAGTCTATTGGATCCTTTTCTTTCACAACATAGGTCCTGTGGTTGGTTCAGTTATGTCCATAAATTGATGTTTGAACTTGAAAGTTTTCAGCTTTGGAGAGCCTTACTTTAGAGAGTTCAGTCTGAAATACTGCAGGTTTAAGGAACAAACACAATACATTTAGTCACAAAGTCTCTAGTTCAAAGGAAAAAGAAAATATGTAACTCATACCTCTAACCCCATGAAAAAACAGAGATTAAACAGAGCAAGCACCAATTTGTTAGAAACAAACCAACTATTTCTTGTGTATATGTTGTCTCCCACCATATTTTCTTAAAAACCAATATAGGTTAGCTGATACATGGGTTTTTCTTATTAGTATCTTAGGCTGATTTATTGACTGCAGTCCTTCCCTGCATCTGTGTGATCATGTGACTTTGAGAAAAAAAAAGAAAGAAATTCAAAAATGATCCCTGCTAGGCCTACCAATACAAAAGTATCTCTGACAGTTACAAGACAAAACAACCTTACTGTCAGAAAGGCTTTGACAGAATGAAGTGAACCATATTGACAGGATATCATGAAAGCATCTGGTGGGTTGTTTCAGATGAATGCTCTCATTTCATTGTCAATGTGCTTATGTGTGATGAATTTCCTGGACCATCTTGGTTGCTCACAGCTTCTTGAAAGCACAGAATGCTGTCTTTAGCAAAGGCAATACTATGCTTTATATCTACTGTCTTCCATAAGAAGGATAGATATCATCAGAGATGTGCCAATGGAAAATTCCAAGTAGCCCACCTTTTAAGTAAAAAAAAAAAAAGTGCATTACTCCTAGACCATTAAAAAAAATAAGACAGGAAATTTTTGCTATATATATGTATATTTTTGGAAAGCTGACTTTTTTTTTTTTTTGAAGGGGCATTCTTATGGAATAGCTTTTATCTGTACTCCAAAGATGGAGTTAAAAACTGGTGACTTTCCAAGTATGATTCAGTAACTACTCATTTCTTATGTTATAACTGACATTCTGGTCCTTTAATACAGTGAAGTTGTTGTAGTTAATGAACTACTGGACTCTCAGGAGATGGCCAAAGAATTAGAATGATATTTACTATTATAATATCTATCATGTTTCTTCTAGAATGAACTAGGTATCATTCTAAGACATTCTTCACTGGTAAAATATTTATTACAACACATTACGTATTTTTCAAAATTGTTTTGTAATGAAAAATAGAGACAATTAGAGCCGTTTAATAGGATGCTACTTATGTTGATTATGGTTTAGTCCTAATGTTGTACTGCTAAAACATTGAGGTAGATATTGATGTGCTCATGTAGAAAATTTATGTAACATGATTTGAATGGAAAACAGAAGTAAATAACTATCATTTCTTTCTCTGATGATGATGATGATGATGGTGTGTGTGTGTGTGTATTTTTTTCATTTATTTCCAGAGCGTCGAAAGAAATGAAAACAGTGGTCACCTTTAGGGAGATGAAGGAAGTTTCAGAGAGAATTATTGCTTTCATTTTCCATTTCATTCCTTTCTAAATGGTTTAACCATTATAACTAACTGAACAGTACTCTGCTATATTAACTGGGGTTATCTGGGAAGGAAGAGTGCATTTTTTGCTATTTATTTTGCTATTTAAATTGCTATTTATTTCACTCATTACATTCTCTTTTTTTGTTTGTTTATTTGTTTTTCTCCCAAATATGTTTATTTTATTTTTTCAGTGTTACGAGATTAGCTGTTCATGCATCACACCCAGTGCTCCATGCAATACGTGCCTCCTCAATACCCACCACCAGGCTGGCCCAACCCCCACCTCCTCCCCCGCAAAACCCTCAATCTGTTGCTCAGAGTCCACAGCCTCTCATGGTTCATCTCCCCCTCTGGCTTCCCCCCATTCAACCTTCTCTTCCTTCTCACATTCTCTTTTGTAGAACAAACAACAAGAACACCCATAAACCTCTATGTTTCAGAGATTTGGGAAATTTTGTCCATTTTATTTACTACTGTGTCCCTTGTGCCTGGCACGTATCAGGAACTCATTTCACAAAGAAGCATTCATTTCATAAAGAAACAACAAAAGTTAATAAAAAATATTTACTATAACATCAAAATGAAAATACCAGGTCTGTTCAAATGCAAAATAAGCTGATTCAATTCTATGTACTTTTAGCATGTGCTTTCTCTCAAATGTTTGCTCTGCCTGATACACGATGGCACAACCATTAATAAAATGTTCTAATGCTGAAGTCATTATGAAGCAACTCATTCAGTCAGTCATTCAGACAATAAATATTTACTAATACCTATTACGAATTAGACAGCAGAGGTAGAGAAGTAAACATAGACAAATGTTATATAAACTTCAAATTATTGTGTGAGTACAGTCATAAATATGAATTCAAGTGAAGAGTTGTAACAGAGGGAGAATTCACTTAAATTGGCCTTTCCAGGAAAGTCTCCCTGATTAAATTATACACAAATAAATCTAGAGAAAGGAAGAAGCAAAAAGGTGGAGAAGAACTTTCAAAGCAAAAACAACTTTGAGAATAACCTGAGGTACAAAAATGCTTAGTGCATTTCCCATATCCCAAGAAAGTGAGCATGGCTGGTGTGACAGGTGGGGAAGACTAGTACCAGAGGGACTAAAGGAAGACAATTCAGACACAGACTTGTAGGACACTTGATAGGATGTATTCTATATCCTAAAAGCAATAAAATGCCACTGAGAGGCTTTAAGAATGGGGATGATTTGTTTTTTCTATATTTACTGATGTAATCATGTGGGATTTTCTTCTTTAGATTGTTAATTAATGGATTATATTAGTTAATTTTGATTAATTAATTTTAAACTAATTTTTAAATTAATTTTTAAATTAACTTTTAATTAATTTTTGAGTTTTGAACAAGTTTAGCATTTTAGAAAGAAGCCTAACTTGTTAATGGAATATTATTTTTTAAATGGATGGAAAGACAATTATATGATCTCTCCCATATGAAGAATTTGAGAGGCAGAGCAGGAGGTCGTGGGAGGTGTGTGTGGGGAAATGAAACAAGATGGGATAAGGAAGGAGACAAACCATAAGAGACTCCTAAACTCATGAAACAAACTGAGGGTGGCTGGGGGTAGGGGGATAGGGATAGGGTGACTGGGTTATGGACATTGGGGAGGGTAAGTGCTGTGAAATGTGTAAGCCTGATGACTCACAGACATGTACCCCTGGGACAAATAATACATTATATGTTAAAAGAAAGAAGAGAAAAAAAGAAAGAAAGAAAGAAGAAGAAAGAAAGAAAGAAAGAAAGAAAGAAAGAAAGAAAGAAAGAAAGAAAGAAAGAAAGAAAGAAAGAAAATGGATGGATAGATGGACAGAGAGACAGATGATAGATTAGTTTAGACAGATCCATCAGATTAGTACATATTTCTTTTCCATGAAAAAATGTCTAATTTTGATCACCTTTCCAAGGTTTGTTCTTTATGTGCCCTTAATTATGCACCAAAATACAGGGACTATGACAGAGAACCAAGATGCATGTAAATGTCAGCAGAGAACAAAATGACATCAGCATGAAGAGGAAAGGGACAAAGTAGATGTATTTCTTCTTTTTATTTATTTTCCCCCAAATATGTTTCTTTTATTTTTTCAGTGTTCCAAGATTAATTGTTCATGCACCACCCCAGTGCCATACATGCCTCCTCAATACCCACCACGAGGCTCGCCCAACCCCCCACCCGCTCCGTTCCAAAACCCTCGGTTTGTTGCTCAGAGTCCACAGTATTTCTTCTTCTTAAAAGGGACCAAATAGGTCTAAGTGGGACTCAGAAAAGCACACAGGAACATAAAGACACAGCTCCCAATCACTGTGGTGGGATTGATCTCCCTAAGGTCCCTCCACAGTGTTCTCAATCATCTGGTGCTCTTCTATGCGTGCTACAATGTTGCACAAACAAACTGAAGAGTGTACAAATCAAAGGTTGCATCTGCTATCTTACTGTCTTCTTAAAATGGCGTTTAAAAATATCTTTATGATCTGAATTTAAGTGTCGAAAATGTCCTGAGCAAACACTGTCAAAACAGGCAGCTATTCTTTCAACTTTTTAAACCCCTGCAGCAGAAATATAGCTGTATATATGAAATTAGACTATATTGTTGGAATAAAGTAACACTAGAGGAAGAGGGATTCCATCTTAATTGTTTTTAACAAAAAGAAAGAAAAAATAGATTTTTCATGCATGGAAAGGAATATTGGTAGACTTCAGCAAATGACAGAAACACATTCTAGGGAGTGACACTATCAAGTTGGGGACATAGGTTTTTCCCAACTATAGTCCCTTCAGTCTGATAAAGACCGTATATGACTAGCCCACAGCTAATGTTATACTTAATAGTAAAAAGTTAAAAACTTTTCCTATTAGATCAAAAATAAGACAAAGGTGTTCACACTCACCACCCTATTCAACATAGAACTGGAAGTCCTAGCCAGAGCAATCAGGCAAGGGGAAAAAAAAAAAAAGAACAGCCATCTAAATTAGAAAGGAAGAAGTACAATTGTCTTTGTTTGCAGATGACATGATCTTATGTAGAAAAATCCAAGGACTCAAAGGAAAAACTATTAAAATCAATAAACACATTCAGAAAGTTGTAGCATATGATGTCAACATATGAAAATCAGTTGTTTTCATACACTAAAAATGAATTTTCTGAAAAAGAAATAAAGAAAACAACCTCGTTTACAAAATTGTGAAAAATACTTGGAAATAAATTTAGCCAAGGAGGGGCAAGATCTGTACAAATAAAACTAGAAGACACTGATGAAAGAAGTTGAAGTTCAAGACACAAATAAATGGAAAAATATTCTCTGTTCATGGTTTGGAAGAACTAATGTTAAAATGTTCATACCACCCAATGTAATCTATAGATTCAATTTTCTCTATCAAGATCTCTTTCTTTTTATAAAAATAGAAAAAGTAATTCTAAAATTTGTATAGAACCACAAAGAATCCAGATACTAAAAGCAATTCTGAGAGATAAGAACAAAGATGAAGCCTTTGCACTTCCTGATTTTAAATTATATTGCAAATTTATAATCATGAAAACAGTATGACATTGGCATAAAAATAGACACATAAGGGGGCCTGGGTGGCTCAACTGGTTAAGTGTCTGCCCTTGGCTCCGATCATGACCCTAGGGTCCTGGAATTGAGACCTGCTTCAGGCTTCCTGCTCAGTGGGAAGCCTGTTTCTTCCTCTCCCTCTCCTGACCCCCAACTCATGCTCTTTCTAGTTATCTCTCTCTCATAAATAAATAAATAAATAAATAAATAAATAAATAAATAAAATCTTTTAAAAAATAGATACATACATTAATGGAACAGAATCTAGAGACCAAAAACAAACCGTTCCCAACAACAAATAATATTTTATAAGAGAAGCGAGAACACTCAATAGGGAAAAGATAGTCTCTTTAATAAATGGTCCTGGGAAAACTGGATATTCAGATGCAAAGGAATAAATCTAGACCCCTAACTTACACCACTCAAAGAAACTAACTGCAAAAGTGTTAAATAACTAAATATAAGAAATGAAATCATTATACTCCTAGAAAAAAGCATAGGGAAAATTTCCTTGGCATTATTGTTTAGCAATGATTTCATGAGAATGCCACCCAAAGCACAAGCAATAAAAGCAAAAATAAACAAGTGGGAGTACATCAAACTACAGATCTTCTGCACAGCAAAAGAATTGATCAATAAAATAAAAAGGTAACCTATGGAATGGAGGGTAATATTTATAAACCCTCCATTTGAAAAGTATTTGAAAAGGAGTTAATATCTGAATTTGTAAGAAACCCATATAAACCAAGAGGAAAACAAATCCAATTAAAAAATGAACATTAGGGGAAGGAGACAAACCATAAGAGACTCCTAGACTCATGAAATGAACTAAGGGTGGCTGGGAGGTGGCGGGGTAGGGATAGGACATTGGGGAGGGTATGTGCTATGGTAAGTGCTGGGAAACGTGTAAGCCTGACGATTCACAGACATGTACCCTGGGGCAAATAATACATTATATGTTAATTTAAAAAAAAGAACTTGGACCTGAATAGACATTTATTCAAAGAAGATATTCAAATGGCCAGCACCTATATGAAAAGGTGATGGATATCACCAATTATCAAGGAAATGTAAATCAAAACCACAATGAAATACTACCTTACACCTGTTAGAATATCTATAATGAAGAAGACAGGAAATAGCCAGTGTTGGTGAGAATGTGGACAAAAAGGAACCTTTGTATTCTGTTGGTGAAATGTAAAATGGTATAGCCATTATGGAAAACAGTATGGAGTTCCCCTAATAAATTTTAAAAAATTAAAAATAAGACTATCATATAATCTAGCAATTTCACTTGTGGATATTTATTCAAATGAAATGACATCACTATCTTAGGGAAATAACCACACGCTCGTGTTCACTGCAGCATTATTTACAATAGCCAGGACATAGAAACAACTCAAATGCTAAATGTCCATTAAACAGATAAATGGATAAAGAAGATGTGATTATGTATGTATATTTATATACTTATAGATAGATGATAGATAGATGTATATATGTGTGTGTAGATACATACAATGTAATATTATTCACCCATAAAAGAAAGAAATCCTGCCATTTACAACAACATGGATGAATCTTGAGGGCATTATGCTAAGAGAAATAACACAGAGAAGAACAAATACTGAATGAACTCACTTATATGTGGAATCCAAATTCATAGAAATAGAATAGATTTCCACCTGTGGGGGAAATGGGTAAAAGTGGTCAAAGAGTACAAATTTCCAGTTATAAGACAAATAAGGTGTGGGAATATAATATACAGCATGGTGACTATTGTTAACAAAATGTATTTCATACTTGAAAGTTGCTAAGAGAGTAGATTATAATAGTTTACCAAAAAAATTATAACTATATGAGATGATGTTTGTATTAATTAACCTTAATGTGGTAACCATTTTGCAATATATACATATAGAAATCATTACTGGGGCGCCTGGGTGGCCCAGTCAGTTGAGCATCTGACTCTTGGTTTTGGCTCAGGTCATGATCTCAGGGTCTTGAGATCAAGCCCCACATCAAGCTCAGCACTGAGTCTGCTTGAGTTTCTCCCTCTCTCTCACTCTTTCTCTCTGCCTCTCCCCTCCACTCTCTCTCTCTCTCTCTCTCTCAAATAAATAAATCTTTAAAAGAATAAGTAAAATCACCACTATGTGCACCTCAAACTTACACAATGTTTCAGGTCAATCATATCAATAATGCTGAAAAAATTCTGATGACAAAATTAACAAATATTGCTGTTGTGACTTCCTGTACAGGTGCTATGGAGAATATTTATTTAGAAAATATTATAAGTAAGTGGCTGTTTGTTAATTTTTTAGTTTGACTTATTTTGTAAAAAGAGGACTCGCAGGGTGTAATGATAAGAAAATCAAACCTTCGATACTGTAATAATAGGTCTTTGATGATTTTAAAACAGATGCATGAAATAAGTTTTGTATGAGAATTATACTCGAGGTGCATTGAAAGACTCAAAGAGGGTCGTAGAGGCAGAAGTGACCAGATGGTATTCTTGGAGTCCATTTGCGAGGCGGGAAAACCTAAAGTACGTGAATTAGGAAGTGGAAGGGCCAGAGACTCTATCTTTAAGAGAAAATTTAAAAGGTGTAATGATATTACCCTTACGTTATTCTTTTAAAGACATACAAAATTTGCCTTAGAAGTAAGTCATAATCAACTTATTTATCCATCTGCCTATTTAGTTATTTATTCAACATTTTCTGAACATCTACTTGGATAAGAGGAAGTGTACTTATTTTCATATACATTACTGTTACTGCTCATGAAAACTCTTCAAAATATATTATTGTACAGCATTTATGAGTGGGAAATTGAAGTTCAGGGAAATTAAGCCACTTCCTTTCGGTCACATAACACCAAGTAGCAAAGGAAAAATTCAATGTGACTATGTTGGTCACCAACTTTCATATCCTTCTAGTAAGTATATTGAGGAGAATCAAGTTCAAAGCAGTGACCTCAACGTTTAGCACAGTTCTATATTTGAAGGATTCCTGCAGCACTGCTTATATCTTTGCCATAGCCACTGGTCATGACTCATGGTCTTACTTGAATTAAAATTAAACTTCTTTTTAAAGAGGTTTAAATTATTTTTAAAAATTAAACATATTTTTTTAAAATTTAAACTTTTAAAAACACTTACTTTTTTTTAATTAAACTTCTTTTTCTCCTGTACCTGAATGATAAGTTTCTTAAAGCAATTCATCATTGTTTTCTTTATCTTATACATCACTTTGATAAAATCTGAGTCGGCAAATATTCTTGACTGAACAGATGGAGAAAGATGTTGTGTTAAGAACCCAATCTCTTTCCCTTAAAAATGGAGTCAAAAAGTAATGCAGGCAAGGTGAGTCTTCCAGAAGCATGGATCATTACAGCAAAACTACAATTACTAGAAAGAAGAATATAGACTTTTTTTTTCATTTTCTTTTTTTTTTTCATTTTATTTATTTATTTTTTTCAGTGTTACAAGATTTATTGTTTTGCACTACACCCAGTGCTCCATGAATATAGACTTTAGGATACATTGGGACTCAGCCACCTAGACACATAAAAACTGGATTGTCAACCCAAACAAGACTAGATCACAAATACATCTAAATGAAAAAACAAATGTGATGATCATGAAAGACTGGAAGTAAAAAAATTTCAAATCAGACTGAAGGAATGCATCTCTGGGAGCTTTGGATATGGCACATTGTGAGTCTTAAGAAGATTCCAAGGTTCAAGCATTGATCTGCTTTATCCTTCAATATTCCAGATTCAAAAGCTATTGCCTTTGTATTTTTTTTAAGTGAAGTTCATTAAATGCTAGCATATACAGCTTCAAATCAATGTACATGTTTCCCCATTTAAGAATGAAGAAAATACCTAGTCAAGGGAATATTTACCTTGATTTTTTTCCCCTAATACTAATGATGAATTACACTGTGTCATCTACATTCCCAAGACAGAGCACTTTCATAACCCTTAATGTGGGACTACAAGGCCTCAGGGTTAGAGGTGCAGGTGGTAGTTGTGCACAGGGTTTTTCTAACTGAGAAGCTAACTGGTCCATACAGGGATTAAAATCACAACCCTGGCCTCATAATCACCATTCTACCCGCCAGAGCTAATTGACCCAGACAATAAAGACTGTAAAAGATACCCACTGTGCTAGTAAGTTGATGAATGGGAAGTTTTTCAGAACATGGCATCTTGTGAAAAATAATATAATAATTTAAGTAGTTGTCCATCCCAGGGGTACCAATTTATAGCCAGGGCTAATGCAATAGTTTTTTCTTACCTAGAGGCCAAACACTGCTGAGCTACATTCATTATTGCTGGAGAGACACAAGCACATATACTATATAAAAATGATACAATAAAACTAAAACAAAAGCAGAATTGTACACAGAATTTTCAAATCAACCTTTTACCTCTACCATCAAAAGTAAAAAAGAAATTAAAAATGCATTGTAATGCTCTCCTAAATTGTTGTTTTGTCAATTATTTCATTAATAAATATAAATAAATGTCTTTAAGGAGATGAAATGTTATGTTGTCATGAGGAAAACATTTTTTAAAATTTTCTAGCACATATTAATAATAAAGTATAACACTTTACACAGCTCGGCAACCTAATAACTGAAATATATTTTGGTTCACCTAAAATACATCCAGAGTGCTCTGGATTTGAGTTATTAAGGAATAAAGAAAAGATCTTGAGGAATGCACATATTAGTAGTTATATCTGAGCTACAATGAAGACCTTTGGTTGAGATATTTGTTGTTAAAAAGCATGTAAACTTAGGGGAAAAAACATGTCAACTTATTCATTTGAAGGGAAAACTAATAAAGAGTATCTTTTGTTATCATTGGTTGGATTTGGTTTTGATCTGTTTGTCTTACATAGGTAGATCATTTCTTTTTTTGTAATATTATTTTTTTTTCTCACCATAGCACGTACCCTCCCCAGTGTCCATCCCCCAACCACCCCATGCCTTCCACCCTTCTCCCCTCCAGCAACACTCAGTTTGTTTCCTGAGATTAAGAGTCCCTTACAGTTTGTCTCCCTCTCTGATTTCATCTAGTTTCATTTTTCCCTCCCTTCCCCTATGATCCTCTGCCTTGTTTCTCAAATTCCTCCTATCAGTGAGATCATATGACTACTTGTCTTTCTCTGATTGACTTATTTTGCTTAGCATAATACCTTCTAGTTCCATCTACATTATTGCAAATGGCAAGATTTGGGGGGTTTTGTTGGCTGCATAGTATTCCATTGTGTGTGTGTGTGTGTGTGTGTGTGTGTGTGTGTGTGTGTGTCACATCTTCTTTATCCATTCTTCTGTTGATGGACATCTAGGCTCTTTCCATGGTTTAGCTATTGTGGACATTGCTGCTATAAACATTTCAGTGCATGTGACCTTCAGATAACTACATTTGTATCTTTAGGGCAAATACCTTATAATGCAATTGCTGGGTCATAGGGTAGCTTTATTTTCAATTTTTTGAGGAACCTCCATACTGTTTTCCAGAGTGGCTGTACCAGCTTGCATTCCCACCAACAATGTAGGAGGGTTCCCCTTTCTCCACATCCTCACCAAAACAGCAGGAAACCTGTTGTTTCCTGACTGGTTAGTTTTAGCCATTCTGACTGGTGTGAGGTACTATCTCACTGTGGTTTTAATTTGTATTTCCCTGATGCTGAGTGATGTTGAGCACTTTTTCATGTGTCTTTTGGCCATTTCGGTGTCTTCTTTGCAGAAATGTCTGTTCATGTCTTCGCCCATTTCTTGATTAAATTATTTGTTCTTTGGGTGTTGAGTTTGATGAGTTCTTTATAGATTTTGGATACTAGCCCTTTATCCGATATGTCATTTGCAAACATCTTCTCCTGTCCTGTTGGTTGTCTTTTGGTTCTGTTGACTATTTCCTTTGCTGTGCAAAAGCTTTTTATCTGGATGAAGTCCCAATAGTTCATTTTTGCCCTTGCTTCCCTTGCCTTTGGAGATATTTCTAGGAAGAAGTTGCTGCAGCTGAGGTCAAAGAGGTTGCTGCCTGTGTTCTCCTCAAGGATTTTGATGGATTCCTATCTCATATTGAGGTCTTTCATCCATTTTAAGTTTATTTTTGTGTGTGGTGTAAGGAAATGGTCCAGTTACAATCTTCTGGATGTGGCTGTCCAATTTTCCAACACCATTTGTTAAAGAGACTGTCTTTTTTCCATTGGACATTCTTTCCTGTTTTGTCAGAGATTAGTTGACCATAGATTTGGACCATGAGGGTCCATTTCTGGGCTCTCTATTCTGTTCCATTGATCTATGAGTCTGTTTTTGTGCCAGTACCACACTGTCTTAATGATTATAGCTTTGTGATAGAGCTTGAAGTCTGTAATTATGATACCGCCAGCTTTGGTTCTTTTCTAGAGAGACCCTGGAATTTAGAAAGCTATCACCTATCGTTTGGAATCCCTGATCACATGACTAACCATTTATATTTTCCAAAATAATTATATAACTGACAAAATTTTAAAAAAATTTTAATAATTCTGTCCTGAACATTACCTAAATTACATATAATATGTGTGTTATATATATGTTTTATATTTTCATGCATATGTATTGACTCATAGATATGTATATGTATATATATGTATTTAAGGAGATACAAAATATGTAACAAGATGTATGTAAATATAATTACATAGTCATAGATTATAAATGTATTCCAGTGAAAAGTTAATCCTTTTCCTAACTCATAAATTAGTAGAAAATTAGACAAAATAAACAGTAAAGGCATATATAATTTAAACAATAATATCAACATATCGACCTAATTGTTATTTCTAGAACACTGCACCTAACAATTACATAATATATATATTTTTCAAGTGCACATAGCATATTTACCAAGCTAGAGCATATCCTTGGCCATAAACTATATATTAATAAATTTAATAGATTTCTGTTATATACAGGATGTTCTCTGAGGTAAGTTAGTAAGAAATCAATAAGAATAGGAAATATTAGGAAATTAAATGACATTTCTAAAAATTGTGTGGATCAAAAAAGAAATTATGAAATATTCTAGAAAATATCTCAATGAAAAACTAAAATGAAAGTACAATATATCACAACTATGGAATGTAATTAAAGCCCTTATGGAGAAACTTAGACCATTAAATACATATATTTGAGAAAAATAAATGTTTAACTTCTATGATCTAAATTTCTACATTAAGAAATTAGAAATAGAAGAGCACAGAAAACTCAATGTAACCAGAAAGAGGAAATTTACCTAAGTAGAAATAAGAAAATAATGAAGATGAGGACAAACTCCAAAGACATAGGAAACAGAAAAGCAAGAGAGAATATTTATCATAGCCAAAAGTTGGTTCTTTGGAAAGATCAACAAAATTGGTCAACTCCAAACTGGTCATAACATGATAAAAAAAAAAAAAAGGGATAACTAAAGTGTAAATATTGGAAATAAAAGATTAACTACAGACATTAAAAGAATAACAAGATATTGGGGTGCCTGGGTGGCTCAGTTGGTTAAGTGTCTGTCTTTGGCTCAGGTCATGATCCCAGGGACATGAGATCTAACCTCGCATCAGGCTCCTTGTTCAGCAGAGAACCTGCTTCTCCTTCTCCCTTGGCTTCTTCTCTTGTTTATAGTCTCTCTCTCTCTCTGTGTCAAATAAGTAAATAAAATCTTAAAAAAAAGAAAAATAAGATATTTATGAGTGATTTTATTCCAACATATTCAATAGCATATATAAAAAAGAAAATTATTTAAAAATTCAACTTACCAAAACAGACACAAAATGAAATAAAATTTGAATAGCCCTAAACCATTGAGCATTTAAGTTTTTTTTTAAAAATCCTAATTGTAAACTCCTGTGAATGGAAACTATATTGTTTTAATTTTGTACAGTATCCAGCAGAAGAAGCAGGCATTAATAAATTATAAATATTTCTATTTAAATCCACCAACCAATAAATAAAACAAAGCCAAAAAAACCCAAAAACTTTACCACAAAGAAAACAAAATCAGATGGCTTCAGTAAATTCCATCAAATACTTAAAAGATGAAATAACCCTATATTCTACAATCTCTTTCAGAAAATAAGATAAAACACTTTCCTATTTGACTGTACCAATATAACCTTGTTAGTTATTATACTGAAGGAAACCCAATCCTTCACTTAACATGATATTGAAAATCTTAGCTATTGTAATTAGACAAGAAGAACAGATAAATGAAATAAAATTCAGAAAGGTAGAAACAAAGTATATTCACAACTTTCGTTTTTATATAATTTTACACAAATGTTCCTAATAATCTACAAAATAGCCAGAAAAATAAGTAATTAAATTTAACTTGTTAAAAAAGCATGAGATCAAAACACAAAAATCAATTGCATTCTCTATATTAACAGCAAACAATTGGAAATACTATTTTTAAAATATTTTCTACAATAAGGGTCCCTGGGTGGCTCAGTTGGTTAAGCAGTTGCTTCCAGCTCGGGTCATGATCCCAGGGTCCTGAGATGGAGCCCTGCATCTGGCTCCCTGCTCAGTGGAAAGCCTGCTTCTCCTTCTCCCTCTCCCTCTGCCTGCTGTTCTGCCTACTTCTGCTCTCTCTTTGTCAAATAAGTAAATAAAATATTTAAAAAACATATATTTTCTTACAACAATACCAAAAATATTAAATGCTAATGAATAAACTTAAGAAAAGTACTTAAGTCTTAAAATTTAAAAATATTAGTAAGGAAAATAAATGAACAGAAAAACCACATTCATGGTTTAAAAACCTCAATATTTTTCAGATACCATTTTATTTCAGATTAATCTATAGATTCAGTGTAATTAATAATGCATCCAGGCTTTTTAAAGATTAGATAATTCTAAAATTTATATTGAAATATGAGGGACCTAGATATGGCATATTTTTGTAATCTATCTATATGTAATTTTTTTTTAAGATGTTTTATTTATTTGACAGAGAGAAACACAGCGAGAGAGGGAACACAAGCAGAGGGAATGGTAGCGGGAGAAGCAGGCTTCCTGCCGAGCAAGGAGCCGGATGCGGGGCTCAATCCCAGGACTCTGGGATCATGTCCTGAGCCGAAGGCAGATGCATAACGACTGAGCCATCCAGGCGCCCCTATATGTAATTTTTTTAGTAGACTGTAGAAGTTTGTATCTCTCACAAAATTTGTCATTTCAAATGTGTATCTAATTTATTTGTACAAGGTTCATAATTCTCCCATCTCATTTTAATTTCTGTAGTATCTGGAAGGATATCTCTTCTTCCACTCCTAACATTTCTTTTCTGTTTTTTTAAAGGTTTTATTTATTTAACAGAGAGAAACAGAGCGAGAGAGGGAACACAAGCAGAGGGAATGTTAGTGGGAGAAGCAGGCTTCCTGCCGAGCAAGGAGCCCGATGCGGGGCTCCATCCCAGGACCCTGGGATCATGACCTGGGCTGAAGGCAGACACTTAACGACTGAGCCACCCAGGCGCCCCCATTCCTTACATTTATGATAGAATATGTTTTCATTTTCATTCTAAATATTTTTAAACGTTCTTTAAATTCCTTATTTTCTATTTAGATTGTGTTTTACAGTTTCCAAGTATTTATAGACTATCTAGATATCTTTTCATCACTGATTTTTCATACGATTTTATTTTGGACAGAAAAAGATACTTCATATGATCCTAAAATCTTAAGTTGGTGGCGAACATTCCTGTAGGCAATTTCCATACTTGAGAGGTGTTTGTTTCTTTGTTTGTTTGTTTGTTTGTTTGTTTCTTCTAGTGGGGGGAGAAAGAATAAGACATCCTGTCTCCATATTGTGTTTTTTGGTCACTCTATATGAAATGTTTCTTTGTATGACTATCACATTAAAATAATGGTCCTCAATAGAAGGTGGAAAGATTGAAAGAGATATGAGTGACTGACTACTGAAAGTAACCTCTGGAGCTTGTTTTCAAACCTATGAATCTACTTACACCATGGTTCAGGGTGTGATGGGAAAACTTAACCTGAAAATATTCCCCAAATACTTTTTGACAGCACTGTGCTTAGACCTCACAAACAATCCATGTTGACTGACTTACTATATTAAATAACTTCTCTTCCTCTATTTCTCTTTTCCTTATTTCCCCCTCCCTCCCTTCTTTCCATGCTTTCATCAAGAATAGTCTTTTACAGGGGCACAGGGGTGGATCAGTTAAGTGTCCAACTCTTGATTTTGGCTCAGGTAGTGATCTCAGCGTCATGAGATCGAGCCCTGCCTCCACTTCTTGCTCCAGGTCAGTGCAGTCCTCTTGAGATTCTTTCTCTCTCCCTCTGCCCCTTCCCCAACCCCAAATTAAAAAAAAAAAAAATGTAACATCTAGGAGGTACAAAAAAGTCCATTATTCACCTCCTAGATGCTACGATTAAAAGAAAAAAAATACTTGCTTTCCAAGAGTTTTCTTTTTGAAGAGAACATGCACATGTGCACACACACACACACACACACACACACTACATACCCAAAACTTCACAAGAAAGAATATAATTGAATGACAAAATAACTTGTACATTAGTTAATTGCTGACAAATCCATGTATTATAAGTTGGTTTGTAAGAAAAATTGGATTCAGTATAACCATAGTTAGCTCTTAACTATAAAATTTTAACAGGCAAAATTTAGAATTAGGCATAGAGTGTAGGAAAGCACATAACAAAGAATGTTGAGCAAATAATAGTCACAAGTATAATAATGAGCATGGTAGGTGGAGGAAATGCTGAAAAAAAAAGAAAAAGAAAAAAGAAAAAATCTCTGCTTTATATCAAATAATATAAATTCTGCAAATAATAAGGAATTATCCCAAAATATTTATATCTTTTTTCAACAGTGGGGATATTTAGAATACGATTTCTTCTTTCTTTTTCTATATTTGCTAAGTATTTTTTTAGTGATTTGTATTGATTTAGTTTTCACTTAATGAAGTTTCGACTTCATTAAGAACTTGTGTTCTTAATTACCTGAGTTATATGCAAAGATAATCTCATTAACAATTCATATGACAGAAAGTGAAATTATTACTTGAATCTAGATATTTTAAAAAATTTTTAAAGATTTTATTTATTTATTTGACAGAGAGGAGAGAGATCACAGAGGCAGGTAGAGAGAGAGGGGGAAGCAGGCTCCCTGCTGAGCAGAGAGCCCTATGTGGGGCTCAATCCCAGGATCCTGAGTTCATGACCTGAACCGAAGGCAGAGGCTTTAACCCACTGAGCCACACAGTCGCCCCTTGAATCTAGATTTGTGAAGTCCCAGTTTATTCACTCAAGGAATGTTTCCTTGCAGATCCTTTCTTTATGAATTTACCTTCTATTTTATGTTCAAATAAAAGCATATAATTTTACGTGATTAAAAAAACCAAAATGACCTCCTGCTATACTTAATGCTCTAAAATGGGATGCTTACCTTTCTTAACATAATCACTTAGAAATGTTTGTATGTATGTATATACAATTATGAAGTGATTAAAATAATACATGTCATTATATTAGCTGTCATTACACACACACACACACACACACATCATTATTTCCTTTGTGCCATGACTTTGGCTCCTGCCCAGGAGCCCCGCTGCTTCTCGCAGACCCTACCTGACAACCCACCAGCTGCTTCTGCTCTGCCAGACTGCTCCTGCAGCACTTTTTGGGGAACTTTACCTTTCAGAAATTATTATTTTGTGTCTGCTCACGGCACTTTATGTTTCCTTGTTATTTGGGATTTATCTTTCTAAAAAATGCCCCTCCACCCATTTCTAGATACTATTTTTACAAGAGAGACTTGCAGAGTCATGGGCTCAGTCATCCATGCAGATCAATCCATACATTACTTTTTATGGGAAAAATTAACCACTTTCCACAATTTAAAAATGTTATAATCTAGATGTTATATTTATGATCTATTTTTCCTCAGGCAGTAAATCCAATCAAATACTGAACACTCAAGGAACAAATTTCAGCTTAAGAAATAAACTAAAGAAAAAAAAAAGAAAGAAAAAAAGAAATAAACTGAAGGTACTTAAAAAAATAAAAAATAAATAAATTTCAAAAACTAGAGTAAATCAAATCACGTGCTCTGGAAGAACAAGCTAGGCACATATGAGTGTCACAGAGAGGCATCTCTATTGCTATATTCTTCTGCTTTCCTGTTGTTCAACTACTGTAATCTAGTCAACCCAATAAAAGACAAAGGAAACCAAAGGAGAAACAGATTAGGCACTCTCCCATTTTCCTGCCTCGGAAGAGCATTTTCCTTGCCCTAGTTCTCTACCCAAGTATAGTTATTTCATCCATCATTTACCTTGAATTGATTGTCTCTGCTTGAAATCAATATTCATCCTAAGGAAACATTAGGCGATTCCCTTTCTTTTTTAATTTCTATTTAATTATCCTATCTCCTTCCCTTTCGTCGCCCAGATAGTTTGAGGCCGTAAGAAAAGCTAGATGTGAAGTGTATTAAAGAGAGAAGGAGGCTCTGGGTTTCTGTAGTAGTTTGCCTCCCTGTCCAGCAGACGCCCCCCGGCTCCTCCCCGCACCCATCAGCAAGAACAGAGGATGCTTCTTCGTCACGGAATGTGGTGGCGGGCCACACCACTTGCTTTGGCCAAGGGAACGTTAGTAAATGTGATGTGAGCAGAGGCCCCCACATGCTGTACAGTATAGCTTTGCTCTGGGGCTACGGTGATTTAAAATGGGGACAACCCAACCCAGGGACCTGATGCATTTCCAGCCCTGGCCCAGTAACAGCACCTGGGGGAGAAGACCTGTGCCAGGCACAGCAGGAACCAAGCGAGGGAAACCAGCAACCCGAAGGAGGGCTGGGCTAGCCACCCAAGCACTCTTCCATCAGCCAAATGACACGTGTCTGTGTGTTCAGGAACATGAGAAGTGCTTCCATTTATCTGTCACCCGGTTTGGAGGTACTCTGTGAAGAGGTCCTTCTGTGGCACCATCTGGCCATTACATTGTGAAATGCATCAGATGGGTTCAAAATGCAGAATCCTTTCCACAGTCCCGGTCTCTGGGAGGCAACCGCCATTCTTGTCAACCTCAGGAATACCTCTATTCCTTTCATCACCTCTCATTTCTCAGACCTGAGGCAGGCAAGTAGGGAGAGTGTGGAGGGGAAGGAACGAAGCCTGTAGCTTACTGTTGGGCTCTTGACCTACTGTGAGGAGGCAAAGGAAGGAAACCCTCTGGATGGAGGACAGGAGAAAGCCGTCTGGAAGCCAGAGCGTGATCAGAGCAACACAGTCCTCAGAACCTGGGCAGTGGAATGTTACCTGCCCTGCTCCCGGAGGTGATCCAGCATGAAGTAGCAATCACAGAGATTGGACGTGCCACACTTTTATCGAGGAACAGCGACAGCCAGAAGCTCACGGCGTCCCTCACACAGCATGACATCCTCTTTACCTGTGTGTCCTTCCAGATCTTCTCCCACCTCCCCTCAGAAAACATCAGTGAGACTGCCCCCTGACGCCATTTCCCGGGAGCCCTCAGACTGGACATAAGGGGACATTTCTTCTAAAGTGAGATAAGTTCCTGACTACAGCGACCACCACACAAGAAGACACACAGCCGTTGGTGGACCTCTTCATACTCATGTTAACATTCCCACATTAATAGGTCTGAGTAGTTACTGTAGTAAAGAAATGTGTTAGCGTTGCCCAATTCTACAATTATTTTACCATTTTTTTCACAGCAATGGAATTCTTTCAGCAATTATTAAAATCCTTTGAAACAGTGTTCTGAGGGAAACTAGCGTGGAAATGGACACTATAATTAAGACCATATCAGATTTATATATAGAATGCAATGTATCTGGCATTTTTAACAAAATTTAAATAGTGGTTATTATCTAAAGTGCTTTCCTAGGATATAAAGTATAACGAATGTTCTAAAGAGGAACTCTTCAATAGTCTGTAAATAACCATCAATCAACAGAATCTAATTGAGCTTTATTGAACGTCCCACCAAACAACACATTCTTTCAAAGCACGTGTGGGATATTCACCAAGATTGATCATATTCTGGTTTATTCAACAAACCTCAACACATTTAAAAGAAATTAAGTCACGCAGAATATCCTCTTTCTGACTATAATGGAATCAAACTAGAAATCAGTAATAGAAAGACAACGTGAAAACCCCCAAACACCTGGAAATTAGACATACATTTTTAAATAAGCTATGGGTCAAAAAGAAAGCCTGAAAGAAAATAAAACAATATATAAAATTGAACAGAAATTAAAATACAAAAGTCTGTGAGTTGGTATTTTTCCTCTTTATCTACTTTAGGAAGTTTAGGATTATCTGCGGGAGTTCATAATTAAATTAATGTAGAAATAATAATGAGGTGCAGTCACTACCCCAGGATTTTTACGTGCCTTTCTTATTTAATTGCCTTGTTTATTTTTGTCTCTGTCTTGGTCCTGTCTTGATTGTAGGTACCCTTCCTCCTATTTTTCAGCACTGAAGTGAAATCAGAGCCATCCTTTCATCTTCCTTGCACAAATAGCAAGGATACTATCTGTTTTAAGAGCTAATAAATAAATCTAAAAATAAAGAAGCTTCGAACCATGGATTATGTATTAAATGGAACTTTTAGGTAATTTTGTGTGATTATAGCTGATGTCTGAGTCTGTCTTGAAGCGAATCCAGCAAATGATGACACATTATGTTTGAACATTGCAATTCACGAAAAGCGTGGTGCTTGCTGAGGCAGTATATTACATTTCTAGAAGCGTTTTGATTGTTCCAGAGCTCTTTTAATTAACCTGAAACCTAATTTCAGTTGAATTTCTACCACCTGGTACTTCCTTAGTTTGACTTCCCAGATTTGGGGGAAGTCCTAGTCAATCTACATACATTTTTTCCACTAATTTCTTTGCTTGGTTTTATAATTCTCTCTTAATCTGATCTTATTGCTTCCAGTCTCAATGCTGGGCACATTGGCTAAGGGCCTCAGGCCCTGGCAGAACTAGGAAATAGTTTCTATCTGTTGAGATCCTCATTCAAAGGAAGCATCCACCTGCCTCCTCAACCTTTGGTCTGAACCAACACAACAGGAAGTGGTGGTGGATGGCCATCACTGTCATTCAAAATTTTAGAACTTTTTGTTTACTTTTGTCATTATTCCATCGAGAAAAATGTCAGTACCACCCTCTTGTTTTTCCTGTCCCAAATCTCTCCTGTTCCCTATTTTACATATCATGACATACTGATTCATAATGTAACACTCTTGATGAGAAGTTTCTTTAGAAATGGTTTCAGATACAAAATCTGTAGGTTAAGAAATCAAAATGTAACCGCATTAAAGAGTGGGTTGTGTTTTTTAAATGGATTCCTGGAATCAGTAACTACTAAGAACCACATCTTCATCAGAGTGGCCCAGATTGATTGTGGATCAAAGTGTGCTGGGTCTGAGAATCTCTCTGTGACCAGCAAAGAGACAAATTATGCCGCTTATTAATTCTGTACACAGAACTCCAAAAAGTCCCTAAAGTAAACAAAGCAAGTAGCTGGGAGGGAAATACTGAAGGTGGGAGAGATGATGAGCTAATTACATAATTATTAAAATGTATTAAAGTAAACAGCCAGCAAATCTAAAGGGGATGAACTCATCGTCTGGATGCAACTTCTCGCAGGATGGTACCAACGCAATAAAAGAGAGTGAGCACGGCTGTATCAGGAAACGAAATATTTCATGCTTCATTGCCAGCCTCATTTAAATACTTTCCTCTGAATAATGTTAAATCTCAGAGTGGAAATATGATATTTCATTGCTATTTGCAAAAATTCTCCCTTTTTTTCAGTATAAAGACAGGAAGCATATTTTTCCCTGACCCATCTTCTTAGGTTCAAGGGGAAAAAAAGAGAGAGAGAAAAATAGCAGATAATCTGGTTGGTGTGTCAATGAGAAGTGCTTTTAAAATTAAGTGCATTTGGTATGTCAGAATAACTGCATTTTCATTAATGTGAATGATAGGAGCAGAGTGGTTAACATTTTAGTATGCTAGCTTGCACATTAAAATCTTGCTCACGATGTGGTCTGGCTTCCTTGTTTTCATTAAAGTGCTGCCTCTCTCGGCAGGAACCCAGACAAAAGGGGTGCCTGCATCACTCTGTGTGACTTTCTGTAGGAAGCTTCCGCAAAGGGCTGCATAGTTGTGAATGAGCCTTTGGAAGAAATGTGAACACTTCCATTGTGCTAAAACAAGGAAAGAGGCCAACGTTGGAGAGTAGGTCGCTACAGTTTTGCCAAATTATGGAAGGGGAAAATGCATGGGGCCAATTTTAAAGCCCAGCTGCATCCTTTTAATCTAAATATATAGAGAGATAAGGGCTCGATTTTCTTAGCTTCGAGTAAAATTACAGCTCTATTAAGGTGACCATTAAAGAGATTTTTTAAAACTTTATAAAAATAATACATCGTCATCTGTGTAAAACACCATAAACTCAACCACTCTTTTACCAAAGTTTTAAATGAAATAAGCCTTTCAGTACGCAAAATTAAAATGCCTCTGGTGGTGTCAATTCCCTAATTAAATCCAGCAGTGGATCCCGTATCCGCTCATCTCCACTCAACCCTATTTTCTTCCCAGTTTGTCTTGACTAGACCCAAATCCCAGACCTCTGCTTCATCTGTATGGGGCCCTGGGCTGTCCACGAAATATGTCACACTGGGTCTTGAGTGAGAGTTCAGGCTCCCTTATTCTGGATTAGAATATCCTCTCTACCATCTCCGTTTCCCCTTTCTGTGTCCCGGTCCAAACTCATTTTACAAGGTTGCATTTCTTCCAGCCACAGGGAATTCTAGTTGCTTGGTTACGCTGTGTTCAGTCACACAAGCAGCTCTTTGAATGGCTGTTTCGACTGTAGATTGATTGGGCTTCCCCACTGCCCAGACCCAGGGGTGGGGGACCCTTCACAGGAAACTCAAGCTCTTACCCTGCCATTTACTAGTCGGTGCTTCTCTGGAACTCAGTTTCCCAATGCCCTTAAAATAGAAATTATAAAAGTCATATTAACCTACTATTAGAATTTTATGAGCCTTCTACGTGTTGAAGTTCTTTGTAAACTATTAAATTCTATACAGGGTGAGCTTTTATTATTAAAACTGCTTTATGTGCATATGGTTTGTTTCTTTGACTAATTAAAAATTACTGATGGGGAAGAACCATACTCTCTACTCCATTGACTTCACAGAAGTTTAACAGACACACAAAACAGTGCAGATTGTAGAGGCTTAATAATACTGTTTGGACAAATGCTAGTTCACATATTACCAATGGATGGAATAATCATTCAGTTACCCAGATTTCCCTCAAATGCATACTGCTGAAAGCACTAACTAATCCTACTGCCTGGATGCCTGGGACATAACTAGTATCTTCCAGAAAATGCTGAATCCTTCCGTGGTTCCAGTTATAAATTCCATCCTCAAAGCACAGCAACTTCTTGGGGCAACAGGCCTATGGTGATTTGTACAACAGCAGAGTTATGTACAAGGAGCTCTATCCATGGTGGTGTTCAGCAGTCAACGTGACTGTGCCAGTTGTTAACCTTTTTGATCATGACACATCACAGTGAGAGCACAGGAATCAAAGAAGCCTAGTGAGGGTGAAAATCCATATGGATTTTGGAAAGGTTTACCCAAGTAGAATCGAATGCTCACAGATGCTATAGAGATTGGGTGCACTATGCAGTTGCAACAGCTTTTAAATATCTTTTAAAGTAAACAAAGCAGGCTTATGCATAATACATGATGGTTTGGCTGAATGCATAGTGATTGCAGAACCCCTTTGGGGACAGTAGGTTGAGAGTCTGCATTTATTAAAACATACAATAACAATAACAATAATGAATCTTAACTCTTGTTTTTCTATCTTGTCTTTGCAGAATGCTCAGATGCTCAGATAAATAAATAACAATCTTCTAAAATTGCACCTGTATTTAGGGTTCAAAAAGACCTTTCCTGGTATACCAGTAGGACTCTCTAGTTTGACCCCCTCAGTAAGCAAGCCTATCTCCCTTCCTCCCCATCAAAGACAGGCTTGTGATTCCTTCCAAGATGCAAATGATTGACTCAGGTCTCTCTAGGTCTCCCAAGGCCAGTTGCAAAGATTTGACCACTTTTCCCTCCTCTACTTCCCTTGACTCTCCCCAACCCCCCTTCTTCCTTCACTAATCCCTATGTTTATCTGAGCCCTAATATTTTTATAACACTCAGTAGTCTTAAAAGACTACTGATAAAGTCGTCTTACTAAAGACTACTAATAAAGTCTTTTATTCTTTCTTAAGAGCCTGCATCAACCTTGCAAGACAGTCTGGATAAATAAAACAGGTAAGAGAATTACCTTATAGAAAGATTATGTAATTTGTTTAACAGTTCACCAGATTTTTCTATTAATTGAATTTTCTCACTTTTAAGGGTCACTAGTTCTGAACCTTTCTCTTTCTGTGCAAGCTTTCTTGGACCCTCACTTCATCTGCTGTCCACATGGGCCTCTCAATCTCGGCTAATGATGCCCCTTCCTTTATTGAGGATATAGTACTGGGTAGAACCACCTTGCTTTTTACCAACTCGCAAGCATGACTGCTTACATAAGCATCTTCTCATGTTTCTTCTGTACAGTCCTTTTTTTCTCAGTGGAGGAGGACTCCCCAAGCCCCCCGAAACACACACACACACACGCACACATTTTGTATTCTCCAAGACTTTTCCCTTGATGCCATGGCCAAATCCAAAGATGCTCAAGGGTCAGAGTTTGAGAAACCAAAGAGGAAGCTGCTGCTAAGAGGTTGAAACCTTTTGGCTTCTGCATAGAACTAGAGAGACAGAAACTGTGATTCAGAGTCCTTGAAATAGGAGGGGCTTTTGACAGAAAACCTTGGGCTTTCTGTTCAGACTTCTGTATGGCTTTTCCTTAGTAGAAAGGGCCAACTAAAAATAGACCAGCCCTCACAAAGTCTGAAACTTGGACTCAGAATGTCTCAATTTCTGCTAGCATAAAGAAAATTAAATCCAATATTAAAGAAACAATTTTATTTTATTATTTTATTTTATTTTAGTAAAACAGAGAGGGAGGCAAACCATAAGAGATTCTTAACTATAGGAAATAAACTGAGGGCTGCTAGAAGTGTGGGTGGGGGGATGGGGTTATTGGGTGATGGGCATCAAGGAAGGCACTTAATGGGATGACCACTGGGAGTTATATACAACTGATGAATCACTAAATTCTACCCCTCAAACTAATAAAAAAAATTTTTTTTAATTTAAAAAATTAACTGAAAGGGAAACAGCAAAAAAAAAAAAAAAAAAGGAAAGAAAAGGAAAAAATATGCTAAGATACAGAAAGGTAAAAAAAAAGAACTGTCATTATTTGCATATGAAATATTTGTGTACAGAGAAATGAATAGAGTCTGTAGATGATAATTCATATGTGAATTTAACAATGTCGCTGGTTACAAGTATAATGTAAAAATCAACTATATAATAGCAATATGCAAATTTAAAAATAATAAAATACATATTAAACAAAATTTAATATAATACATGCAAATAAAATAAATTTAAAAATGAATTAGTACCATTGGTAGTGTCACAAAAATCTACAGTGTTACAATAGATCTACAATTGATGTGCATAACTTTTACTCTGAAATTTATAAAACATTATTAAGAATAATTGAAGACTTAAGTATATGAAGTGATATAATGTACTTATACATTGAAGGTTTAATGTTGTAAAGAAGTAATTGTTCCTTAAATGATCTATAGTTACAAAGCAATCTTAAATAAGATTCTAGCTGATCTGTGTGGGGGTCAAATATGGAAATTGACAGGTAAATTATAACATTTTTTTATGGGAAGGCAAGTGTCCAAGATAAAAAGAGTAAAGTTGGAGGTCTTTCACTACAGAAAGGAAGACTGGGGCGCCTGGATGGCTCAGTCATTTAAGTGTCTGACTTCAGCTCAGGTCCTGATCTCAGGGTCCTAGGATAGAGCCCCATGTCTGGGTGGGGCCCCCTGCTCAGCAGGGAGTCTTTTTGTCTCTCTGCCCCTCCTCCTACTTGTGCTCTCTTTCTCTTTTGAATAGATAAATAAAATCTTAAAAAAAAAAAGAACAAATGAAGGCTGACAGAGCCACAGTCATTAAAAGAGTAACATACTAACACAAGAACAAATGAATAGAACAAATGAATTGTTTGCAACAATGGTGTGAAAACCTAAGCAGGTAGGTAGAAAGACCAGCCTACTCAGCAAGATTTGAGAAGGCGTTTCTCAACAGAAGAATTCAAATGAAAGGAACTTCAACTTCATAATTCATCAGGAAATACAATTTAAAATCATTAAAGAAAGCCCCATATTTTGGGGGTGCCTGGGTGACTCAGTGGGTTAAAGCCTCTGCCTTCAACTCAGGTCATGATCTCAGGGTCCTGGGATCGAGCCCCGCACCCTGCTCTCTGCTCAACAGGGATCCTGCTTCCCCCTCTCTCTCTGCTTACTTGTGATCTCTCTCTCTCTGTCAAATAAATAAATAAAATCTTTAAAAAAAAAGAAAGCCCTATATTTCTATTGGAATAAATCAAATGAAAAAAAGGTATTAACAAGTTTTAGCAAAAATGCAGATCAGTTGAAATCCTCGCACACTATGAGTAGAACTGCAGAGAGGTACAACAATTTTGGAAATAAAATTTGGCTATTAAAGCTGAACATGCAAACTTTTGACTCCACAAGGAACTCCACAGCTTGATATTTAATCAAGAAAAATTAAAAGTTTTTCTGTAAAAAAGACATAGAATATTAAAGCATCTTACTCAGAATTGACCAAAACGAGAAATAACCTGATACATATCAAAATGGAATGCACAAATAAAATATGAAACGTTGAAAGAAATGCAGTATTACATAGCAATAAAAATGAATAAACTGTTATATTGGATGACATGGAAAAGTTTCACAAATATAAGAAGGAGTGAAAGAAGCCAGGCAAAAATAAACACAAGCTTTATGATTTCATTTATATAAAGTTCAATAATGTGAAAAGCTAAGTGATGGTGATGGGAATCTGGAAAGTTACTTTCCTTCATGGGGGTGATGACTAGTAAGAAACGGGAGAGAAGTTACTGGGTTTTTGCAAAGATATATGGATAAGGAGGGCTGGTTGCACAAGTGTTTTAGCTCCGTTAGAGATTATCTACAATTATTACTTGTGCATTTTTCTCTATGTATATTATGCTTCAATAAAAATCGCCTAAAAACACAAGCTCTAGTATCTCTCCTAAAAAAACAAAATTCTCCCAGTGTCTCTCCTGATCTTTTAGTACTGTATCACTTCCCAAATTTGCATTCACTGTTTTAAAATCATTTCCTGCGCAATCTGACTTTTTAGAACTCGAAGTAGGCGATTTTCTGAAAATTGTCATTAATTTCCAAAAAAATAAAGTAATTTTTTATGAAAGTACATAATATTTTCCTCAAAGCAGTATAAAAAAGATCAACTGTGCAATGAAGCTTTTTTTTAATTTAAATTCAATTAGCTAACATATAATACATCTTAATTTCAGATGTAGTGTTCAATAATTCATCAGTTGTGTATAACACGAAGTTTTTTAAAGAATTGTGATTCATTGTGCCCCATAGTTCAAGTTGGAGAGCAGAAGTTTATAATTGAATAACACATAAAGAGGACCCAAAGAAATAGCTTTTTATTAACATATAATGTATTATTTGCTTCAGAGATACAAGTCTATGACTCATCAGTGGTACACAGCTCACAGCACTTACCATAGTACACACCCTCCCCAATGTCCATCACCCAGTCACCCTATCCCTCCCCCATTACCCCCCAGCAACCCTCAGTTTGTTAAATACTGATTTGCTTTTATATCTCAACTTGATTTTGAAAATGCTTTCTTTCATTTACCCCTTGCTAAGTAAGTAAAAAAACTAATGTTTGAATTCCACTTTGCTTATCTGAAAATACCACTTGGGGAAGTAAAGAAAGACTCTATCCAAATACTCTTTACTTTGCCTACTCCCAAATCTTGGTCTTTCCTCCCCCTATGAAGATCACATAGCCTACCATGACAGTCACTGTTAGCATTGCCCTTTCTGTCATTGTTCTGCCTAGACAGGTGGATAAATGAAGGCAGACAACTTTCATGGACACCAGAGACAGCCAGAAGGTAGATATAGATGAGATTGCTGATGACATGTCCTTGCTCAGTGATGGCACCTTACTGAATGACAATAAGATTCCTAGGGCCAGCCTGGGACATTATGCTGGCAAGACTAATGACCATATTGAATAACTGGCAGCAACGGCAGTAAGAGATGTCATTCTATCACTTGGGGGTCTGCCCTAGGCAGCGCCATTGGTTTGTCTTTGGTGGCTTCTCACTTCTGCTTATCTTTCATCTGTACCCATTTCCAAATTCCCCTGCCTTTATCTATAAAGTAACTAGTTACCAAATGTCTCATTATAGACAGTGATATATGTGTTCAAGTGTGATCTGTTCAAAAGGGTCACTAACCAGGGTTTTGAAATACTCTAATCATAAATCAATTGCAACAGAATGGTATTTATTACTTATAGTCCACTGGGGGTAGGGAGTTGTAATATCATATTTACTGCCATAAGGGATACCTGAAATAAATTACATATTACTACCATAAGTGATATCTGAAATAAATTATACTGAAAAAATGAGAATGTTAAAGATAGTAAAAGTGGCAAGAATTGATTAATATTTCCCAGATCCAATACATTATTGGGGTTTAAGCCTCCAACAAAGCAACCAAAAAGCTTGGGTCAAGGATCACATCCCAGGCCCCTCTTGCTTATTCTTCTTACTTCACAGAGGTGTCTGTCCTCTGATAGAAAAGCCAGAATATTATTGCAGGCTTCTAGGATATTCTTTCAAGTATGGGAATAGTAGGAAGAGCCTAGGTGAGGGAGTAGACTTTATACACCATGTGACCCTTTTTAATTTGCTTGAAGTTGTGTGTTTCTGTGTTCAGTAGAATGTGGTATAAAACTTGCTTTTATTATAAATAACATCTGAACATGAGGTTGTAAGAGAAGAGATTTATATACTCATTCACCTGTAACTGCCAGAATCCAGAATTGTATATTAAAACAATTGTTCATTATTGACCCATAAAATGGTTTTGGATGAGTTAGTAATTGTCATCAAGGTAACCATTAAAGTACAACTAAACTGTGTTACATGGTACAGATGCTCGCCATTTCAATCTAAACTCAAAGGGAGCTTTATCTTCCAATTTTTATTATTTTTGTCATAGAAATGTACATCACTGATCATTTGTGATTAGAATATTTTAGTTATTAATGCAACACAGATATGGATTTCAAAGTATTTAAAAATTATAAAATCACTCAATAACATCATGGGCTCTCTATGAAAGTGTTAACTGAAATTATACTCCCATCTTCTGCTTTTCCCAAACTTACAAAGAGTCTGATTTTGCAGTAAAGATAATATGGAAAAATATTACCTAAGTATGTTATTAAAAAATTAAGAAAAGCTGACTTGAGTATATTGAGAAGTTGAATTATAATAAAAATTATTGCATTTCCCCTCTTTAAATAACCAAATGGTACATTAAGAGAAAAGGTGTTCTAATCACTACTTAGAAAGATTAGAACCTTGGAAAGGTAACTCTGGAAAGGTAAATTTAACTCTTTGCTGAAGAGTATTCAGAAAATATTTATACTTTGATTCATCATCTAAGAAGCTTGGAAATTACCACTTCCATCCTCACAACAAAAAAAGCTGAACTCATTGAAAAACAACTACTCTTCTTAGATCCATCAGAGAAATGAGGTCACAGGAAAAACTGCTTCCTCCCAAACTGGGGAGCTAGTGCATCAGAGATTACTGAAACAGAAATCCAGAAGCAGAAACTGCCATGGTAGCTAGTACCTGGGGAATATAGGTGAGCAAACTGCGTGTCTCGGGCCTCACACAAGAAGTCTCCAGGGGAACCCTAAGATGACACAGGAGACAAAAACAAGGGAATTTTAACCTACAACACTATAGCAAACTGTAAACACAGTCTAAGTAATCGCTAGATAAACACAAAGCCTCACACTAAAGGCCTATTTACCTCAGTTCCTTTAATCCAGCCATCACAAAACACGGCAAGGCATATTGAAAGGCAAAACTTGAAACTGGTTTAAAGAGCCCAAGCAAGCCTCACTAACAGATTCAGATATGGTAGAGAGAGACCAGCAATTTAAAACAATTATGATTGCTATGCTGAAGGCTCTAAAGGAAAAGTGAACAACAAGCAGGAAGACGTGAGGAGTGTAAGCAGAAAGATAGGCACTCTAAGAAATAATAAAAAGGAAATAAAATGTGTTGTGGCCGACGATGAAGAGTGCTTTCGATGGACTCAGTAATAGACTGGGCATGACTGAGGAAAGAATCCATGAGCTTGAAGATATGTCAGGAAAAACCTCCAAAACTACAAGGTAAATAGAAAATAATTTAAAAGATGGAGCAGAATATCCAAGAACTGTGAGATAGTTATAAAAGATGTAACATGTGCATAATGTGAATACCATAAAAAGAAAGGAACAGAAGAAATTCTTGAAGTATTAATGACTATTATTAGTCATTAATTAGCGATAGACACCAAAGCATATATTCAAGAAACTCAGAGAACAACATCTAGAATAAATAAATTTAAAAATAGACACCAAGGCATATCATATGTAAATTGCAGAAAATCAAAGAAAAATATTAAGTACTGAAGGAAACCAGAGGAACAAACACTTTATGTAAAGAAGATCAACTATACAAATTACATCAGAC